>WITN01000284.1:0-96945 GCA_015025155.1 Lactarius quietus | reverse complement strand
ACCTCGAAGGTCGAGAGATAATCTTGAAATCTGGTCCGACCATGGCAATCTAGTCTATTTTGCCACCAAGCAGAAGCTCACACGACGTCAAGCCCGTTGGGCTTTATTCCTTTCACGCTTCAAGTTTACCATTGTTCACAAACCGGGCGTACAGAATAAATCAGATGCGCTGTCCAGGCGTCCAGATCTTAAAGAGGGGATAGCAACTGAAGATGAGTTGCGTGTCCTCTTGGACACCAAGTTTTTCACGATTCGCGCAGTTCGCCCAACAGCAGTCACAGTATTGGGAGATACAACACTACGCCAAAGAATCAAGTCAAGCCAGGAATATGATAAAGACGTCAGCATTGCCATAGAAGCTATCTTGAAGAATGGCCCAAGATCCATTGTAAAGGGCCTAGAAGAATGGAACCTAGAAGATGGGATCATTCTATTCAGAGGACAAGTCTACGTTCCAAAAGATGACACTCTTCGAAGAGACATTGTCAAGAGATATCACGACCATGTAGCCACAGGACATCCCGGAAGATGGAAGACCTACGAAATAGTATCAAGAGAATTCTGGTGGCCAGGAATATCCACCTTTGTCAAAAGTTATGTGGACGGATGTGCCACATGTCAAGCAACCAAAATCAAACCAAGAACTCAAGTACCACTGTTACCAAACCAAGTACCCACAGACGTATGGGGAGTCATCACCATGGACTTCATCACAGACCTCCCTACCTCCCAAGGATATGATTCCTTATTTGTGGTAGTGGATCGCCTCAGCAAAGCCACCATTGTCACCCCTTGTAATAAAACCATCACAGCCGAAGAAACATCCAAGTTGTACATGAAGAATGTCTGGAACGAACCGGACTACCACGCCAAGTTATCTCGGATCGAGGACCCCAATTCGCTTCTAAAGTCATGCAAGAAGTCTGGGAAAGATTGGGAGTCAAGTCCACCATGTCCACAGCCTTCCACCCCCAAACAGATGGCGAAACAGAAAGAGTCAATCAGGAGTTGGAACAGTATCTCCGCGTCTTTTGCAACTTCCAGCAAGATAATTGGGTAGAACTGATACCCTTCATGGAATTCGCGCACAATGCTCGCCAACACAGCGCCACAGGAAGATCTCCCTTCGAAGTCTGGTACGGATTCAAACCAGAATTCATTCCCCCAGTAAATTTCGCTACCAAGATTCCCACGGTAGAAGAACGCCTTCGTACTTTAGACCAAGTACGATCTGAGGTTACAGCAGCATTGAAGGTAGCTGCGGAAGTCATGAAAAGATCCAGAGTACCCACCATTTCCCATGTGTTCAAACCAGGAGACCTAGTCTGGTTAGAAGGAACCAATGTTCACACCACGCACCCTAAAGCCAAGTTAGCCCCTAGGCGCCATGGTCCATTCAAAGTACTATCTACATGGGGAGTTAATTGCAAACTCCAACTACCCAAGTCATGGCGAATCCACCCAGTCTTCCACAGTTCCCTGATATCACCATACAAGGAAACCCCTGCGCACGGACCTAACTTCACCAGACCTCCTCCAGATATAGTTCAAGGAGAAGAAGAACATTACGAAGTCGAAACAGTACTCCATCCAAAGTGTCACCCAATAAGAAAGGGATCTTGTACCTCATCAAGTGGAAGGGCTACCCTAGCTCCGAAAACTCATGGCTCCCTGCATCACAAATGAAACATGCATCACTCCTGGTTCACCAGTTCCATACCAGAAACCCCTCTGCGCCCCGACCAAGTAATCTAAGAGTGCTGACGGCGCAGCACGGCCTTAAAGAGGGGATACTGTCACGAACCTATGCCTCGGTCCGTGACTTATCCGGAATACCCAGGAATGCGCAAGGGAACGCGCGCACAAACCCAGGAATACGAAGAATGGACTAGTGGAACTAGCCAAGACGACGCGCGTGAAAGGATTGGATAATCCTTTCCTTCCTATTCAAGAAAGACCCGGTCCGGAACCGGGACTTATCAAGCGAAAGGTCAGATGACCTCACATGACTTGTTTGTTGATCAATCAACAAAAGATTGTTGATTGATAAACAAAGTCCGTTGATCGGTAAACGAAGATTGTTGATCAATCACCTGACGAGCGGAGCTTGTCAGGGATTAATGCCATTGGACGATATACTTAGAAACCTTCCAGCACATTCCATGCTATCTTTAGAACGCTTCTAGAGTATTCCATGGGCCCACCCGTGGAGCGGAGTTGGGCCTCCCCTAAAGTACGCACAGACCATGTATTCAGGTATATAAGCTGGAGCAATGTAACAGACAGTCCCTCAGACTGTCCACTTGCGACATCCCTACTTGTATCTTCCTTGTTATAAGCGCAGCTTCCCAACATTGGGTTGTTCCGCATCCTTGTCCTGATACTCGTAGCCCATTGCTCCTTGTCCCTGTTTTACTCCTTGTTTGGTTCGACATCAGCCAACCTGCTCCTTGTGATCCTTGGCTTCACTGTTGCGTTTAAACAGTGAGCACTCATCACAACTGCCACTGCGCTCCCATGCGCATCCCACCACGAACCACCAGCGAAGAAGAAGAAGGAGACGTTGCCGACGAAACCGTGGATGACAAAGGACGAGCACCACCGGTTGCTGTCATCTACGGACCGACTGCAGAGGAAGGGTACGCCATGTGAGGCCTACCATCCTACGCTGAAGCACGCGATGCCTCACCCATCAATACGCGCCGAGGCGCCCTATCCGTTCCATATCGCCTACCCCCAGTGGCTTCGTCCTCAACAACGGGATGAACTGGGTCCCTATGGTCATCGAGCACGAGGGGCGTCGCATCCCCGCCCAATATGTGCGGGTGCGGATGAGCGACAACCCAGAAGTTTTCGGGACGATGGGGCGTCACACGCCAGTGTACCGAGGGGACATCCACGCCGAACCATGCCGAGACATGGGGCCCGCAGCTGAGTACACCCGCGAAGAGTTACAATATCTACGGGCTGACTTCCGCGGATGGCGCCAGGTCGACGAGGCCCTTGCTCGGTTGGGGGACATTTCCCTGGCAGCTGAAGTGAGGTGCTACCGCGCATCCCAGGAAGTCATCAAGGAGCTCGAGGTAGCGATCAAGAGACTCGAGGACGACATTTTCGTCCACGTCGACCGCTCGCGTCACTCAGCAAGACGGTTGGGTAGGGCTCACGCCCTTTTGAGGATACGGGACGAGCACGAGACGGACGTGGGGCTAACCGCAGTGCCCAATTGGGTGGTAGAGCGAGGGCGCTCACCCTTGTGAAGGGGGTGATGTAACGTCCCGGGTCATAGTAGGTATCTGACCTAACCGATAACTGAGGGGGCATGATCAAGGGGACACTTACTGTACTATACGGATGGCTGACTGACCGCTTACTGTACGATGACTGATGGTTACCTGTACGATGACAGATGGCTGACTGATGACTTACAATACGCTGACTGTATCTCCGTGGATGATTACCCAGCAGATTAGTAGTAGTGGCGTTCTCGCTGACGAAGGCGGATCGCGCGAATAGGTTATAAGGAAGCTATCGACTGTTGTAGTCGATAGCTTGGATTTCTTGTATCATTCTCAACTTGTTATCTGAAGCCGTGTTCTCTCTCTCTCTCTCATCCTTTGGGGTCGCGATTCGTGTCTAGACGACAAAGCAAGAACTCCGCCTTCGAGCGTTGAGACAATACTCTGCCTTCGCGCTAGAGTCAGGAATTCGCTAAGTCACCGCGTTCATCCCTTAGTTGCCTAAGTCAGGCTCACGTGCAGCCCGCACGTAACAGTTCCTTTGTACACTGTTAAGGTTCATGGGTTTGTCATGGACCGTGGTATAGGTTCGTGACAGAGGCTCTCCATGGTTGCGATACAGGACAATGTCCTGAGAGCCCCTTGGCTGATCCTCATCACCAAGCAGAAGGACTGCTACCTCCCTGACAGAGGCATCTAAAGCCTGGTAGTGCCTCCTGTCACAGCCAGGATCAAAGCGCAAGGCAATGTGACACTGCTGATTTGGAGGCATAGCACGTGTCAGCTCAAATGCCTGCTTGTAGTGCTGCACCCCAGGATGAGAGCGAAACAGCATGTCCTGCAGAGTTTGCAAAGTCTCCTGATGCAGGTTGGAGTTCCATGCATTTGACATGCGATGGTTAAGGGCCACCTGAGAGTCACAGAAGTAAAGCTGTGAATAGACAGGTGGTTTACCTGCTGGTGGCAAAAGAGAGCCAACCTTGTGAATGAGTTCACCCTGCAGCCTGAAGGAGTAAGGGCCACCTCTAGCCCTGTTGAGAGAGTTGTCCAGCTTTCTCCCCACAGAAGTCATGGCCAGTGCACTGTTATAGTTGTGAATGTGAAGGCAAAAGGACTTGCCTGTATCTTCCTGAGAAGTCAGAAATGTGAACAACTCAGGAGGAGGAGGCTGGAGGGGGGGAGGGCCACCTTGCCCTGGTAACAGCACATCCCAAACTTGGGAGTGGTATCAGAAGAGTTGACCAAGCACTCAGCTAACCAATGGAGAGCCTTGCAATCAGGGCATGGAATGCTCAAATCCCCAAGGTTGTGTACCTGCCAAGCAGGATCAAAAGGATGATGTGCAACAGGAAGAACAGGAGCAGCAGGTGGAGGTGGCAGTGGTGGTAGTGAGGGTGGTGGTGAGGGTGGTGGCAGAATGTGCCAATCAAGAATTGGCAGAGGTGGTGATGGTGGTGCAGGAGGTGATGCAGGAGGTGCTGGAGGTGCTGGTAAGACAACCAAATCCTGTACCACTTGAGGAGGTGATGGAGGTGGAGGTGGAGGTGGAGGTGGTGGTGGTAGAAAGACAAAATCACCTATCACTGGAGGTGGAAGAGCAAAATGGCCAGCCAATGGGTGAGGCAGTGGTGAAGGTGGTGAAGGTGGTGATGGGGGGGACAGTGATGGCAGTGTGGGGGGAGGTAGAATCCTGAAAGCAGGAACAGGTAGAGCAGCTGAAGCAGCAAAGGGGGGAGTTATATTCCCCACTATAGGAGCTGGTGGGGCAGCAGTTGGAGCCACAGAGAAAAATGAGAAGAGAGGCTGAGCAGCAGGTTGGGGAGGCAAAAATCTGGCTGCAGGGACAGGTGGGGCAGCAGGAGGAGCCACAGAGAAAGATGAGAAGAGGGGCTGAGCAGCAGGTTGGGGAGGCAAAAACCTAGCTGCAGGGACTGGTGGAGCAGCAGGAGGAGCCACAGAGAAGGATGAGAAGAGGGGCTGAGCAGCAGGTTGGGGAGGCAAAAACCTGGCTGCAGGGAGTGGTGAGGCAGCAGGAGGTGCCACAGAGAAAGATGAGAAGAGAGGAGAAGGCTGTTGAACAGTCTAAAAAGAAAAGTGATATAAAGATCAGCATAGACACATGAAAAGTTGATAAAATAATGGCTTACAGGAATTGGGGTGGGGCAGCGCCAAACAGGAGCAGCAGCAGATCCATCAACAGAAAAAGTTGAGAAAAGAGGTGAAACCTAAGAAGAATAATAGTAATACAATTAGCATAAATACTTTAAGAAGAAGACACACAGATGCTTACAGGAGTGGCATCAGGAGCAGAGTGAACAACAAAAGTAGGGCCAGAAGCAGCAGAGACATGAGCAGAAAGGGGGGCAACAGCAGAGACAGGATCAGACACAGCAGGAGCAAACATAGAAACAGCAGCAGAGACAGAGGAAGGTGGTGGTGGCATCTATTTAAAAAAGAAAAGTCAGATACAACACTTGAAATCAAAAAGGAAAACTTACAATTGAAGGGGAAAAAATAGAGGCATGAAAATTATGGTAGTGCTGTGGAGGCACAGAAAGAGGGGGAAGAGTAGCCAGCCTTGCAGCTAAGTGAGCTGATAAGTGCTGGGATTGCTGGCCATTGAAGGTAGATGGCCCAGCAGAGTCAGTGGCAGTGGCAGGAAACCTCCTGTTTTGAGGAGTGCCCAATGCACGGCTGCTACGCTCAAGCTGACGTGCAGCATGCTGGCTGTGCTGAGAGGAAGTGAGAGGAGCAAGGGAAGAAGAGGGGGTCAGAAGGGGGTCAGAAGAAACAGAACCAGAACCTAAGCCAAGTCCAGAGCCAAGTCCATGATTAAGAGGGGGGGGAGGAGGAGCAGCTGGCATCCTAACCTCTCCAAAGACTCAGTGAAATCAGTGAAGGCTGAGGCAGTTGATGATGGAGCAACTTCCAATAATGGAAGGGGAGGTAACTTAAATGTGGTAAAAACCACCCCACCAACCCAATCTCCCTGCACACAGCGCCAAGTGAGAGATCTGGTCTAAAAGACCTTAGCAACCAGCAAACACCCTGCTTTCACAGGGAAGCCAGGGAGTTAGGACTTCATGCAGTGTCACCTTGTTCAAACCAAGTCTCCGAGGCAGAACCACCAGCTGGGTAGAGTTGCCAAAGAGAAGAGCTCAAAAGAGCTGAAGAAAGCCCCTGTAACATATTTAGATCAGTAAATATGGCCGCAGAGTATAGAAACATACAAAAAAGGGGCAAAAGGCTGAAAAAGGCATGTCAGAAGGCCCATTTTGGCTCAAAATGGGCAGACATACCTTGTACACAGCAAAGAAAGAGCCCAGAACAGCCTGACAGGGCCAAAGGAAGTTCCTAAGACACATTGAGATCAGTAAATAAGAGTGCAGACAAAAAAACATACAATAAAGGGGCAAAAAGGCTGAAAAATCATGTCAGAAGACATATTTTGACACAAAACAGGCTGACATACCTTGTGTGTGGTCAAAGAAAGAGTTCAAAGAAGCCCAAGGGGACCAAGAAAGTTCCTAAGAAACATTGAGATCAGTAAGAAAGACCACATGATATGGAAACATACAATGAAGAGGGAAAAACTGAGAAAAGGCTGTCAGAAGGCACAATTTAATGGGAAAAGGGGAAACATACCTTTGGCAGAGGAAATAAGGCTGTAAGAGAACAGCAGGGACGTCAAAAGTAAAGCAAAGATCAAGTTGAATGGTGCAGAGGCAGGGGAAGGAGCACCTCTGGTGATGTAGACAGGCTTTGATGGGGGAAAAGTGATCCAATTTTCATGTTGAGCTGCGCTTTTTGCTTACAAATAATAGGAGTTCATTTTGGGTCAGGAGCCACAACCCAATTTTCAAGTCTGAGTGCGCTTTTTTGCAAACCCTAAACCCTATTCTATTTTGAGCCACCATTCCTTTTTTAGAAGAGTCAAACATCTGAAAGTGGTAATGAATACCCTAATTGGGATGGGACAAACACCCCAATTGAGATGTGACAAACAACCCAATTTGAATGGGACAAACACCCCAATCTGGCCCTCTACAAACTCCCAATTTGAACAACCATTTATAGTAATGCTAACACCCATATCTGGACGCTAAAAACACCCCTTTTCGGACAGCCCAATCCAGCAACGACATGTCCAAAAATTATAAAATAAATATATGTTAACTTCCCTTCAGCTCTGTTAACTTCCCTACAGCTCTGTTAACTTCTGCAGAGGTCTGTTAACTTCCGCAGAGGTCTTTTAACTTCCGCAGAGGTCTGTTAACTTCCGCAGAGGTCTGTTAACTTCCGCAGAGGTCTGCTAACTTCCGCAGAGGTCTGCTAACTTCTGCAGAGGTCTGTTAACTTCTCACAAATGCTCAGTTTGCTTATACATTAGGTGGGAAAGCAGGGGTTTGGGGGCACAGCCCCCAACAAGCTGAAGTCGAGTGCTGGAGGCAAGATCACGAACAAAGTGAGTGAGCTGTGCCGTAGGCACAGACTGAAGCTTGTGCTTAATAAAGAGAGGGAAATGTACGAAAGAAGAAAGAGTTGGACAAAGATGGACGTCCGATGGACAAGCACGTAATCCATTGCACTGGCAGTACGAGTAGTATAGAGGCGCGTCTATCATCACTACTAAAAGCTAAAATCAGGGCCCAGGATTTAAGTCGGAAGTTGAAACAACGCAGAATGAATCCTGTAGCTTTGAAAGTAGAAAATCGAGCAGGAATTTGAGTGCGGCGGTCGTGCGCCAGTGGGGTAAACAGAAATGAAGGAGGCCATGGCGGTGTCTTCGCATATACACTGCCCCGTCTTGGCATACTGTGACTGTGACATAGCTTTGCTCCGGCCGCACTTGTCAGCAAACTTCATTACACCTAATACAGTACTGTCCCCACTCTCTGCAAACATTCGGGACCTCATCCCTTCACAGAAAGATTCGGTTCCTACTACCCCGACAACTTCTTGAGCATTCTCGACACCTTCAACGGCATCGAGTTCCAGAGGTGTAGAGCGTGACAAGCATGCACTATTTATGTTTCTATCGCCCCAAGCAATGTTGTAAGTGCACGCAATACTAGGATCAAATCTTATCCTTCATCTTGGAGAAATTTGGTGTTCCAATGCCCGTAACCTGCGGAGACTAGGTCATCCGATGTCGAAAGTGAAGTAGTGACAAGTCCGGTGGAACCTACAGGATCCCATCCTTCGAGGGCAGGGAATCCGAGTCCTTTGACGTTACAACCCCCATTCTCGCCTGTCGTGATGTCGGTGAGAGTTTGTAAGCCGTCTCCGTACAGCCAGGGGTTAAGCCAGCCGTGTGGTCTCCTGTTCGTTGCAAGTCGCCAGTCATTAAGCAGCGCTACTATGCCCGCCACAACCTATAAATTGGGGGTTAGCTGGGTACCAGTGCTCAAGAAACGAGGATCTAAATAAAATTGAGGAGGGAGAGACGCACGGCCGTTGTGGCGCCTGTACTACTAGTGTAATATCCGACGTTCCCATTGACGACGATCTGCAATTCAACGGCCTGCGCGGAGAGGTCGGGGATGCCGCGGCCAAGAGGGCTGTACGAAGTATACAAAGTACGATTAACATCAGTGAAGTGAGGTGACAGAAGTAAACGCACTTGAAGAGGTCTCGATTCCGGCCGCCGAGCAGATCGAGGTAGCGAGGCGCGGCTCCTGACTGGAAGGAGGGGCGTTCAAAGTGGTTTGAGAATCCGCCGCCAGAGAATGTCGCTGCACTGGCAGACGCCGCTTCGAAGCCAGTCGTTCCGCCGACCGCGGTGACATAAGGACCTGCCAAACCGCACAATGTGGTGAGCGTCATGGACTTGAAACAATCACTTCCAGTATGAGAGAGAAAAGGATACGCGTACAGGTTGCGGGAAAAGTCGTCCTGAACTTGAGCTGGCCATCGCTGTTCAAGCAGTATCCTTCGCCGATACCATCGTCACCGCTCGCGAAGAGGAAGGTGACGCCACGTGAACCGAGTTGTGCAAACAGTCGGCAAGCTTCTTCTGTATATTCCATCGGAAGGATATCCTCATCAAAGCCGAATGCCGCGCCGATCGTCTGAGGGAGTGCTGATTGACTGACGAGGTATCTGAGCCAGTTCATGAACCAGTCATCCTCACCCGACGGACCACGGCCTGTGACGTAGTAGCCGACAATGGTTGGAAACACAAAGGCCTCAAGGTATTGGATGTTTACATCCGACCTTGCGTTTGGCTGGTTGTTCGGACCAGGGTTGATCTGGGAGTCAATGAAGGACGCGGACACCGCGTCGGCGCGATAATTCTGCATGAACACTTTCAGATCCGCACGGTTCGGAGAATCCCCTATAGCTCCCACAATCGCGACCACATTCCGCTTCGGCAAAATGGGTGTGTAGAGGGCCGTACCGTACATCCAGCGCAGCATATTCGGTTCGACCTCGGCGACATCGACGCGGTTCGACAGCATCGTGGTTGGCTGTCCCAATGCTCGTTCAACCGGCACCGTTGTTGCCCCGCCAGAGATATTGTGCGGTGTCTGCCACTGCTTGAGCGAGGGGACAAAGGCTGTCGTTGGCACCACAGTCCGCACGTGCTCGTGCAGCGCCGCGGGAAGCGCATAGCCGACTGTCCGGACAATAGTCTCATGGGTTTCAACGTGCCTGTAGAGCTGGTATGACGCATCGAGGAGACTGTTGGCTTTGGTCACGGGCACGGCTTTGAGCATGAGTGTGTTGCCACCTTGTGTTGTGACGTCCGAGGAGGGTATCCCGTTGTGTTTGAGCCAGGACTTAACGAGTTTAAGCGTCCTTGAATGCGGAGCGACAAGCTCAGCGACCTGCTCTTTGGAGAGGTGTTCGCCATATCTGCACCGAAACATTGGTACATGTGAGTCCATGGGTGAGGAAAGAAATGAAGGACGTGCTCTGGATGGTCAGGTGTGCTGACATTGTAGAGGACGTTGATCAAGGCGTTCTCACTGCGTGGCTTGAGTGTAATGTAAAGGTCGATTGTGGTGCTCAAAGGCGGGCGGCCCAGGCTCTCCCAGTTCTTCGGGACGGCGTTCCAGGAGTGCTTGGTGCGCTTGTCGTCCCAACTTGATGAGGGGGGTTTTGCAAGGCTGAAGAGAAGGACAGCGGCGATGATAGAGAGTATAAAAATGCAGCAGTAGCGCATGGTGACACAACACAATGAGGACGAGAAGAAGGTGCGAGGTTCAGAGTGATGACTGGAACGATGTGGGAGCTTTCGAGTTTATGGTACATTTGGGCTATTCGAAACAAGGTGGCCTCACGAATAGGTGGCGTTTCGGTGACTTTTCGTGCATTCTTCGGGTGCTAGCTCAACTTTACAATTCTACAGAGATAGACCATTTTTAACAAGATTGGCGGGGGGGCGGCTGTGACCTTGTCAAGGCGTTTCCCAGTATGAATTGTGTGATTGCTTCAGTTTCTTCAAATTCAAAAGTCGAGAGTAAAAAGGTCAAAGTTAACACCGCGGTCGAGCCGGGTTTGGATTAATTTCAGGCAGCGTGCCTTTTTTCCAATTTCGGAAGTCGAAAAGTGGAAGGGTCCGACTAGGCTCGTGACCAGCCTGAATATGATTATCGATACCGCAGGGCTACACTCTATACAGACGGTCACCGGTCTAGGGTCCAACGTCCCAACGCTCGGTCACCGGTCATAGAATCATCGGTCATCCGGTCATCCCTCATCAGTATGATTATATGATAGAGGTTCCAAATCGCGAACTGAGGGACACGAGTTGCATCAAATGCAAGTATTTCGGGACATTCGCTGGCAGACTGTCAGTACATGTCAGTGCCAGTGTATGGCTCCCTCCAACTTCCGAAGATGTCTAGCGGCGTTTACCATGGGCGAGTAGATGCCGTCGAACGGCGAGACGCAACTTGATCTCAAATGTAACTTATGCCCGTCGACAGAGCTTACCAGAACTACTTCAGCTTACTTCCTTCTGCTTTCCATTGGTTGAGTTCATGGCATCGTGACTAGATCTACCCCAGTAGTCCATACCAGTCCACACCTGCCATCCAACCAACGATCCCTTCCCCTCTTCAAGATGGCTATCGCACCAAAATCACCCCACATTTTGACCGTCCGCCGAAGAAGGTGCAAAAGCAAGGCCCCTCCACCAGCAAAGAAGGAAAATTATTTTGGCTAAATATCCGTTTCAACCAGATTGGAAAGCGAGTCGTGATGGACATAGAGGTACGGCACATCCTCATACCCATGATCAGATCCTAAATACCTTCATCGTAGGAATGTCCCAATGGTACCCCGGTCTTGAACGAGGCTTATGTTCCATTGCGGAATATTGCAGAGTAAGCTTGTCACGCCTTCCCAGGCGCCTTTACGCTGAATTTGAGCACGCAGAAAGATTTATACATATAAATAAGGCGTCTCACTATTACTCTGCAACTCGCTTGAGATACCGGGCGGAAGCTCCCCTACAGCAACTACGCAGCTTTTTATTTTTATTTTTTAGATTCACTTGTCAACTACGCAGCTTGGTGTCAAAGATAATCACATTTGCATCATAGATCACAAGGCGACAATCCGAGAACGCGTCGGCGACCTGCTCTTCGATTACCAAGCGGGCTCTTTCTTCCAGCATAGCAACTCTGCTCTCGTTCCTCTCACCTCGTACGTTCTCGAGGCCATTTCCCCGCCCACGCCAACCCCCGCGTCTACGCCCGCGCATCCGCTACCGCCAACCCACCTCGTAGACGCCTACTGCGGTGCCGGCCTTTTCGCACTCACCCTCGCACCGCACTTCACCAAAGTGGCCGGAATCGAACATGCCGCCGACTTGATCCGCTTCGCGACGCACAACGTGGAGTTCAACAGGCTCGCACACAAGGTCTCCTTCTGCGTCAGCGACGCCGCACAGATATTCGGCGCTGTTGGCGATCTTCCTCGGCGCACTGCGCTGGTCGTTGACCCGCCTCGCAAGGGCTGCGAAGAGGCGTTCGTGCGGCAGTTGCTCGCTTCCACACGCAGACGGTCGTGTATGTCAGTTGTAATGTACACACGCAGGCGAGGGACGGAGGGCAGATCGTGTCGTGGTCGGCTGAAGAGGACGCGGCGGACGGGAAGTGGAAGGGGAAATACGTCGTGGAAAGCCTGAGAGGGCCTGGTTCGATTTGTTTCCACAGACCGCGCACGTCGAGCCTGTTGTGGTCTTGGCTCGTGTTGCTGACAATCGTCTGGGTTTCCTTCATGCCACTCTTCCCGAAACTCATACAATCCGGTTTCGCTAGAAGATGGTTTGCCGCATCAACAGTTTATATGCCTATGGCCCATGGTAGCTCAGGTTCGATCCTTCGTACCTAAAAATTTATGCTGCTGGTTGCTACAGCGACACCGCGATTTTCTTTTCGAGTGCACGATGCACTCAAAGCGATGGACTGCTATGATACAATGGATGAAGACAGCACTCAGTGGCGGTGCCACGATGGCGAAGAACGAGGCAAAAGTTTTCCTTGCCACGATGCCTGCCTCCATATCATCGATGAGCAACCTGGTGCTACAGGGAAGCGCGGTGCTATCGTCGACGGCAAACAGGACTCTTAGTACAAGACCCACCATAATGAGTCCATTGAAAAACTTATACGGAAGTACGTATCAACTATCGTCCAAAGAGAGATATACGAATGACTCTGCGTACGTGGTACTTTCCTAGGAGCGACAGAGGGTGCCAGTGAGTAGAACCACTAAATCATAAAACACCTGGCTATCGCAACCAATATGGAACATACTCATCCTCCCCTTTTTGTTCCTTGATGTAGGATTCGAGTCTTTCCTCAAATTCCGCTTCCGTGTCAATGGCGGTTACAGGGCGATCAGAGAGCTGTCGGAAGGCGACAAACTTCTCGATAGATGTTGCCGGCTGGCCCGCTAAGTGAATCAAGTCAAGGGAAGGCATCGCTTCGGAAAATATACCCGCCGTGATGTCCTCCAATGCAAAGCAACATGCTTTGCGAGTCCCTTAGATACATACAGCGTCTTCACGCCGGAGAATTGGTGGAGGAGGAGAGGCCATTCAGCGTCATCCATACCCTCTAATGGAGGGTCCTCGGACTCAGATTTGAGCGCGAGATGCTGGATAGTGGAGAGGGTCTCGGGAAATTGGCTCAACACCCGAGCCATGTGGGAAACTTGCCAATCAAACCCATTGCATGCGATGTCGGTCACAGCAGGGATCCACTTCTGGGCCGGATGGTTTGCATGTTGTCTCACGTCGAATGTGACCAGTCTGTTGTCAAAGTAAACTCCCGCCTGCTTGAATCGGGTCAGCTTAGGGCCGATTGAGCGATGTATGAACCTGGAGAGTTGTGCAATGTGGAAGTCCACAAGCTGATTCAGGTAAGTTATGTTGACCACGTCTAGTTGAAGGCTGTCGATTCGGCCAATAAGGTCCTCCAGATACTCGCTAGCACCCCGGAACATAAAGACATTGATAGCGGGAAGGACGGTCCTTATGGGAGGAGGTGGGCGTATTCGATCGGGGTGGGGTGTAGCCAATTGGAATTCAATGGAAAAGGATTCGAGCCTGGGCAACGCGGCCAAAGCCGCTACCATCTCCTCGGGCGAAATGTAACCAGTCGGCGGTATCTCCTGTAGGTTGAGCTCGACGAGGTCACTGGTCGACAAAAGAAGCGTTGGTAAAGTTGGAATGGGAATGCCCCAGAAATGGATCGCCCGTAAACACGGTGCAGATCCTCCCAAGAATTCGGCGGGAATGATGGTTGCGTTCCGACCCAATGAGGCAATCCTTGTTAGATATAGAGCTGTCAGCACCGGAAATGGCTCTTGCATCCCCATCAGCAAAATAATTGAAAAATTTTAGGCCCTTATAATACCTTGTAATCACCGTGAGGGTCATAAATACTACCTTGATTACAGAATCAATGAAAGCAGCTGTTGATGGCTCAATGATTTCGTAAACTGCTGATGTTTCCGTGTGAATAGCATAAGCGGCTCGATTATTACAATACATTTTGTAGATGGTGAGGCCTGTGAGGCCTTTTGCTGTCTGTGAGTCTTAATATGCCTTCATTGTGATTATAATTGCTTCTCAGTTTACTCAGATCTTGTAGCACATTTTTTCAGCTTGTAATCCATTTCAAATTTCATCACTAACTACACATGTAAACTATATATGATAAATCTAATCCTCCTGACCCCAGTACCCACAACGCCACTTGGTCCACCCTGCACAACCACCACGACCCTGAAGCTGGCACATCAGTGTTGCCAGGACCGAACCAGTTGCTCTCAAACACATTCTGTAGGTCATGCATGACTTCCTTCAAGCTCGAATTATCACCTGCACGTGCCTTACCCTTCACAGATCGACGATCACGTGTGCGAGGCCGTTGCCCCACTGGCACGTAATCTGATTTATGTGCGCCAGACGGGAGGGGAGGTACAAGGACGTGAGCCATGAGCTGTCTCCTCTGTTTCTTGGCCTTTTTGCATGGGCTGCGCTGCGGAGGTGCTGGTGGTGGCAAATCGGCGAGGATGTGACGGAAATGATGTCCATAGGATCCGAGTCCTACTTCCTGTTACGTTGAGGTGGAGGGGAGGACTCGGAGGGTGACAAGAGGAAGAGGGGTATTCTTGATGTGTGGGGTGGAGGTATGAGGGAATGCGTGGATGAGCGACCGGAGGCGGGCTGGCTCTGTCACATGGCATATGTATGCACACAGAAGGGACATCGGGACAGTCGGATGCACCTGTACTGGGCTCCCGTGATTGAGTTCAACAGTGAGCATCTCGACGAGGGGCGTCAGGATGGAAGCAGGCACACCTGTTTGGGCCATGGTCCCGATCATGATGTGAACCAACAATGCCCATCTCGACGTCACTATCTCCTCTCTCAAGTTGGGGTGCTGGCAAGGAGGGCAGTGGTAGCATGGCAATCGAGACCACAGAGCATCAGATAGGTGAGAGGGACAGTGGCAATTCCAAGAGTCGCAGGGACCATACGCATGGCTAGATATGGAAGTCCGTTCAAGGCCATGAAGAGTCTGAATGTATATGTGATGGGGAGATAAATCCCTGAGGACGAAGAAGCTGTGGAGGTAGGGTGTTACGCTCAGACCCTGCTCAACCTGCCACAACCCACAGACAGCGCAAGTGTCTGCACGAACATTGGAAGAGTTGCCATGATTACCCAGAGGCACATACCTGGGAGGCACGTGATCAAAAGGACATCGAAGAGGAAGAGGCCGTACGTGCACTCGTAGCGGCAGAAGACGACAGCTACCTCGCCTATGACGAGGCGTGCAGAGTCTGCCAGCTCGTGAGTAACATGATAACTCGCGGTATGACCCCAGATGCTGGCAGGAAGGTTATTGCAGGACGAATGAAGGTCACATGACATGGTCATGTGACGAAGTCCCAGGTCATGGAGCTGACCTAATTGATAAGTCACAGGACTCGCGGTGTAGAAGGATTGTCCCGGGTCACAGTACGTATCTGACCTAACCCATAACTCAGGGGACGTTGGAAGAAGCCATGGAACTTGGCGGAAGACAGTTGTGTCCCGAAGATGACCAACGACAACAGATTGCAATTGCGTGGTGTAAGACCAGCGGCTTGATGTTGGGACGCACTCCAGCGGGCTGTGGCTTGATGTTGGAACGGAATCCAGCGGGCCAGGTTTGATCCCCTTTCAGGTATGTGTTCAAGATGGATTAGTCCAAGGAGCGCCTGTGTTAGTGCCGAAGCCATTGCTTACTGTTGCATGGCGATTTATGATGTGGATAACATTCTCCCCCTTATGCTTACTGTTTACTCATTGGTGATCGCTTACTTATGCGATGAGGTGGGCTTATTGATGCCCCATAGTTGCTTACTCACTAGTTGGAGGTGCACAGTCACTCATTGGTGGGGACGCTTACTGATGGCTTATTGATGCTTTACGAATTGCTTACGAGTTGCTTATTGACCTGTGAGTCATTATGCCTTTCTTCTTAACTCATACAATATGTGTCGGCTTCATACCTTGATGGACACTTACTATAAATACTATACAAGTTGCGCTATGGTTCGCTAGCTTAGTTGTCTTGAAATCCACCTGTACCCTTCTCAGGAAGTTCAGACAGTCTTATAGCAGAGTCATTGTTCTTTGTGACTATCTTGTTGCCAACTTAAGTGTTAGGCGTTGCCACCTTGTAACGAACCTCAAGCTAGGCGGTATTAGGGGACCTTATTGGTTATTCCCCCTTTACAAGTCGTACAAGTCGTTCCTGAGTTCAGAAGCCGTGCGCTTTGCTCAGAGTTGAAGCCAGGAAGACCCATCGGATCCAAGTCGGATCAACGTTCAGTGGAAACGTTACATAGGGAGTGGAGGGAGCACAGGGCAGTAGCACAACTTGAACGTAAGAGGCAAGGAGGAAAAGAAAAATGTGTCGGAAGTTCTGTGAATATATGCGGTGCCACTCCGCTCCTGTCCAAATTAAATCATAAATCACGTGCTAACTTGGGCATTGGGCGATTGGGCGAGTTGACTTCGATCCCGATCAGCATCCCACAATCCAAGCCCACTTCCATATCGTAGACAGAGATGACAGTGACAACACCTACAACCATTGGGATGCCCTAATTGCATCTGCACTGTTATGATTGGCACAAGGTGGCCTGACTTAGGCCCTACACGCGATGACGATGTAACGTGACTTAGCAATACGTGTCAACACACAAAGGTGTGACTTGTTCCAAGGACGCTTGAAAGCGCCTTCCTAAGAGAGATGACAAGAGGCGGGTGTAGAAGGGAACCCGACTAGATTCGAAGGTGTACAAGAGAGTCAAGCTGCCGACCACATCAGTTGACAGCTACCTTATATCCTATCTTGACTGTACGCCTTCGTCAGCGATACAGCCACTACTACTAACGCTTGGTGATGTCCACTAATACTAATGCCACAACTACTACCATCATCAGTCATCGTACAGTAATAATATGAGTAAGCCACAGCATGATCATGAGTAAGTATCACCAGCGATTGGGAGCAACTCGTCATCCTGCTTACAGAGGTCAATGATGGCGAATCATGACATGCACGCTCACTCTCAGTGGAGGTATCAAGGCGATGAGGCTCAAATCCTCTGAGAGGCCAGCCTCACAACACAGTGATCAC
Organism: Lactarius quietus; assembly: GCA_015025155.1. Lineage (NCBI taxonomy): Eukaryota > Fungi > Basidiomycota > Agaricomycetes > Russulales > Russulaceae > Lactarius > Lactarius quietus. Next base: position 79,547 of record WITN01000284.1, on the reverse strand, counting down.
ACTGCTCAGTATATCTCTGGAAACCCTTCTGGTGTCACCCACACTGTCGTGCACCGTGGTTCCATCCCTGTTCTCTGTAGTAAATCATACACTTGCCAGAATGGGATCTGAGCGTATGTTTGACCACCCATTCATTACCTGATCCCTACATTTTTTAATCAATTTGCAGACTCTGGAGAATATTTCCAAGGAGTTTTCAAGAGCCATCCCTTGTGAGAGTGGGCTGGTTGCACTGGCAAATTTCCTCGACTCCTTCAGGCTCAGAACCCTCCACGCCTGCGACACCCTCCACATCCGCACTACCCTCAACTACCTCACCGACTCTACCTCCTACCCTCACTCTACCATCGTCCACAACTACCTCTCCCACTGAGACTTCCTCTTCCTCGTCCCCAGCGCCACCCTCCTCTAGTACCTCAACCACTTCAGCAGCCCCTGTCACCGGCAAGTTGCCACCCACTCAACTCATACCGGCGTCATAGTTGGATCAGTCCTCGGATCGCTTCTTCTTCTCTTCTTGTTCATCTGCTTCCTCCGTAAATGCCAGCACAATCATCAACAACGCAATCTCCACACAGATCTTCCGACCAGTCAGGTCTTGTGGATGTGGGATAATGTCGACAGAAACGACTACAATCCGGATGCCGATATCAACGCACATGTTACGATTGTGGTCTGACTTAGACCTCGTCACGCGATGGCGAATAATGCGACTTAGCAAATGTGCGTCAACACACAAAGGTGTGACCGGTTTCCAAGGACTCCTGAAAGAGCCTTCCTAAGGGAGCGGACTAGAAGCGGGAAGAGGGAACCCAACTAGATTTGAGAACGATACAAGAGAGTCAAGCTGTCGACTACATCAGTCGACAGCTACCTTATAACTAGTTCTTGACCGTACGCCTTCGTCAGCGATACAGCCACTACTACCAATGCTCAGTAATCGTCCACTAATACTAACGCCACTACTACTACCTCTCAGTCATCATACAGTAATATTATCAGTAATCCACATAGTTCGTATGAGTAAGATTCGGGAGCGACTCGTCATCCCGCTTACGATGTTAATCTCGGTGAATCATAACATCACCCCCTTTACAAGGGTGAGCGCCCACGCTCCACAACCCAGCTAGTCACTGTAGTAAGTCCGACGTCTGTCTCGTGCTCGTCGTGCACCCTCCTAAGAGCGTGAGCACGTCCCAACCGCCTTGACGAGTGCATGGCCCTATCGATGTGGACGAAGATGTTGTCCTCCAGCTTCTTGATCGCTTGTTCGAGTTCAGCTATGACTTCCATGGATGCGCGGTAGCGCCTCACTTCGGCTTGGAGGGAGATGTCCCCCAATCGAGCGAGGGCCTCGTCTACCTGTCGCTTTCCACGGAAGTCAGCGCGGAAGTACCCGAGTTCTTCACGGGTGTACTCAGCTGCGGGGCCCATGTCTCGACATGGTTCGGCATGGATGTCGGCTCGGTAGACAGGGGAATACTTCCCCATCGTCCCGAATACCTTGGGGTTGTCCAGCATGCGGACACGTACGTACTTCGCGGGGATTCTCCTCCCTTCGTGCTCGATGACCATTGGTACCCAATTCATCCCATTGTTGAGGATGAATCCGCCGGGGGTAGGCGATACGGCACGGAGAGGGAGCCACGTCGCATTCGTTCGGCGCGTAGTGACGGGCGATGGGTCGCATTCTTCCCTATAGGGGGGTAGACCGCGCGCTTCGTATCCCTGCTCCGCCGTTGGTCCGTAGACAACAGCAACTGGAGGTGGTCGGGGTGCGTCATCCTCGGCTTGGCTGGTAATGATGCGGACTTGGTGAGGTATAGGGATGGGAGTGCAGTGGCAGTAGTTGGGAGGGTTGTCGCATTGGACGCAGACAACCCGTGCTGCATGGTATGATTCATCGCTGCTGTCGTCTTCATCCTCGCTGTCTTCATCGTCGACGGCAGTGGTGGCGAGCGACGTGGTGGACTAGTTGACACTGCCGACGACGGTAGTACTGAGGGAGGCGACGGACTGGTTGACACTTGCCTCATCAGCAGGTGTATCCTCATCCTCCTCTCCGCTGCAGTCTTCTTCACTATTTGATCCGCCCTCCATGCGGACATCACTTCCTTCAAGAGGCCATACTCCTGCCTCATCTTCTTCCATTCTTCCGCTTGCGGGTGTGGGGAATCGCCGGCGAGCCTCGGCCAGGTCTCGGGCGGCTTGGTCGTGTTCAGCGACGGCTCTGACGTGCTCAAAGGCTGAGCAGAACTGGTCGTCCACGTTGTTGTTGTTGTCATAGGTGTCGAGGGTGTCGACATTGGGGAGGGCGATGTCGTCAAGGGCGATAATGGAGAGTGGGACATGTGCCATTGAGTTGTGGGAGTGAGAAGAGGATAATGTTCCCGACTCCAACGAAGCTGCTTTTATGTGGGTTTCAGCTCTCGGGTTCAATCGTGCGAACTTCCTTATCTCTTCCTCCGCGTGGACGTTGTTCCACGGGACCCATTGGTTTTCTGAGTCTGCGTAACCCTTCCACTTGATGAGGTATTGAAGTTTGCGCCCTCTCCCCGACCTTCTAGAGTCTATCACCTTTTCAACCTCATATTCTTCCACGCCTTCAACCAATTCAGGTGGTGGGTGTAGGTAATTTGTGCCGTGCATGCGTGTTTCTTTGTAGGGTGTCAGCAGGTCTGTGTGGAATACGTCATGTATTTTCCATTGCGGCGGTAGTTTGAGCCGATAATTCACAGGGGACATCACCTGAATGACCTCAAATGGGCCTTGTCTTCTGGGCGCCAACTTGGGAGTTGGCTGATTGGTTCGGAGATTGCGCCCATCTAGCCATACTTGGTCTCCCAAGATGTATCTGGGCGTATCTTTGTGTTTGATCCACGACTTCTGTGCCTTTATCATACTCTCCTGCACGCTCCGACGGGCTTCCATCAATTGTTCTAGTCTGGTGGATACGCTGGGCAGGTTGATCGTCCCTGGCGCCCATTTATCTCTAGGGTGATACCCCATTAGTGTGAAAAACGGGGTTTGTTTCGTGGTACTGTTCATCACATTGTTGTGAGCGAATTCCGCTAGAGGTAATTGGGCAGCCCAGTTGTTTTGTTTCTGATTTGCCCATAGCCTGAGGTACTGTTCCAGCCACTGATTAGTACGTTCTGATTGTCTGTCTGTTCTAGGATGGTAGGCTGTTGACACGTTCTGTTGGATTTGGAGGGTTTTGCAAAGTTCCCTCATGAATTTTGCCACGAATCGAGGGTCTCTGTCGCTGATTATTTTGCTCGGGAGTCCGAATCGAGGAAGTACCTTTTGAGCGTATAATATCGCGGTTTCTTCTCCCGACATCGATTCTCGACAGGGTAGGAATATGGATGCCTTTGAACAATCGTGATCTGTAATCGTCAGAATAGAATCGTATCCGTCTGACGGGGGTAACTTAGTTATGAAATCCACCGCAATAACTTTGAACGGGGTGGCTCCTAATCGCGGGTAGATGGGTTCGAACGGTGCTTTGGTGGGACGCGTGTTGACCTTGTGTCGTTGACACTCTGCGCATCCTTGTACGTAGTTCATGACGTCGTTCTTCATGTTTGGCCACCAATAGTGTCGGGATACCAACTCTTGTGTTTTTGCTATCCCTGGATGACCTGTGGTTAACGAGTCGTGATGTTGCTTTACGACTTCCCTTAGTTCCTCGTCGTTAGTGGTGGTGACTACCACTCTTCCATTCTTGAACCAAACACCATCTATCATTTTTAGTTCGTGGGGATTTACCCACGCTTTGATCCTCGATTCTTCTTGCTTGACAGGGATTAGTGTAACCCCTGTGATCGTTCGTATGAATACTTTATTGGGTAACACCGTGACTCGGTCGTTGTCCTTTTCTCTGGTGTCGTAGTCTGGTCTTCTGGACAGTGCGTCGGCCCTACCATTGGCTCTCCCCTTGAGATGGTGTATCTCGATATCGTACTCTTCCAATTCCAGTACTTCTCGAGCTACTCTTCGGCTAATCTTCTGCGGGTCTTGCCAGTACTGTAGGTTCATGTGGTCCGAGAATACTCTGACCTTGTGTGGCGATCCCACCAATAGATATCTCCAGTTTCTTAACGCCTTCACGATGGCCAATAATTCTAAGTTGTATATGTCGTAGTTTCGTTCGGCTTCGTTGAGGGTAGCCGAATAGAATGCGACTGGGTGTTTCTTGCCATCGGATTCCTTTTGCATAAGGACGGCTCCTACCGCGAATCCTGATGCGTCCACTTCGAGGTCGTATTGTTCCTTTGGGTCTGGATGAACGAGGATTGGGTTGCTTGTGACGCGTGCTTTGAGCGTATCGAAGGCTTCTTGTTGGGTTGGCCCCCAATGCCATTCGACGTCTTTCCTTGTCAGCTCGTTCATTGGTTTGGCGATGTTGGCGAATCCTCGAATAAAAGGACGGTAGAAGTTGCAAAAACCCAAAAAACTACGTACGTCCTTAACCTTGGTTGGTGTTGGCCATGTGCGGACGCCCGATACTTTCGCTGGATCCATGCGCGTCATCCCCTTTTCAAGGATTACCCCCAGGTAATCAATAGACGGAACGTGGAATGCACATTTCGATAATTTGAAGTAGAGGTCGTGGGCTGCCGCGACTGCGAGAACGGCGGAAACTGCGGTCGTATGTGCTCGGTTTGTCTGTTGGAAAGTGCCTCAGTCGTTGGTGGCGACGGTGATGTCGTCCATGTAGATTCGTATATGTGTGCCTTCAGTGGCAAATTTGGCAATGACCGGCTGGTATATTTCGTTCATGAAAGCCTGAAAAGTTGCCGGTGAGTTGCAAAGTCCGAAGTACATAACCATAGGTTCAAAAAGTCCTCGTCTCGTTTTGAACGCCGCCTTATGTTCGTCTCCCTCCTTGATCCTGATATTGTTATACCCCTGTCTGACATCAAATTTTGAAAACATGACCGCGCCCCCAAGGTCGCGCATCAAATCTGCTATCAGTGGAAGCGGATATTGATTTCGCACCGTCCACCGGTTTATTGCATGATAGTCTTGGACCGGGCGTAGTTTCCCATCCTTCTTTTTGATGAAGAAGAAGGAGGATGCGTAAGGCGACTGCGAGGGTCGGATATACCCCTTCTTGAGATGTTCGTCGATGAAGGCATCCAAGGCTTCATCTTCTGTCCGGGTCATTGGGTAGAGTCGGCATGATATTGAGGCTGGTGCGTTTGGTTGAAGCGTAATAGCGTGATCGCAAGGTCTTCTTTCAGGTAATCTTGCGGACGCCTCTTCATCGAATACCTGTCGAAAGGCTTCGTATTGCGTTGGTAGTATTGCCACCTCCTCTTTCTTTGGCTTGGCCGCGATGGTGTGTTCGACTGCGGGAACCAATACTCTTCGATTCCGCGCATCTTCGTCTAGTTGCTCTATGATGTCTTCTTTTGATGTCGTTAGGAGGTGGGCTAGTACGTTCCTCCTATCGCTTGCGTTAACTGTTTTGATAGTGACTGGGAGGTGTGCCCGGTTGATGGTTCCCCTTTTCCAGTCGAACTGTGGCTCGTAAGCCGCCAACCATGGATACCCGAATAGGATATCTTCTTTTCCGATGTTGGTGACCAGAAACCTCATCTCCTTGTCGTTTCCATTGACGTTGACTCGGAGGATGACATATTTCGTTATATGTCCGGCTCTGTTTGCGGTGTCGTCGATATTGTAGATCCGTTTGGGCGTATCTAGCAATCGTGTTTTTATCCCCATTCGTTGGAGGAAGCTTTCGCTCACAAAATTATCAGTGGCTCCTGAGTCCACTAGTGCTTTCACTTCGGCCATGTTGTAACGCGTGTGTAGTAGGACTGGAATTTGCATAGATCGGTAGCGCATGATGTACACAGAGTTACAATGAAGTGCCCTCACCCAGGCCGTCGGGTTCAGGCGTCTGAAAAATCCGTCCCCATCAACTTCCGCAGTATGAGGTCCTTTACGTCGTCTCCTTCGCTGGCTACTCCTCTCAGCCAGTCTTCTGCTTTGTCTTCGCTGGTCACCAGCTGTTGTTCGGTGCTCCTTATCTGTGTCTGCCTTTTGTTTCGACGTGGTTGGTGACAATCTCGACTGATATGTCCCATCTTGTCGCAGTTGTAACAGCAGACCTGACTGAAGTCAGGTCGATTTCCTCGTTGCCTTTGTAGGTATCCCTCTCTCAGTGGGAATGGGGGTCGTGGGGTTCTGACCATGTCTTCTGCTCCTGCGAGTCTTCCTCGAACTTGATCTGCGCTCGTGTCCATTGCGTCGGGATGCGGTAATGGAGCAAGGAGTTTTGCCAATGCTCCCGGTTGATTTCTGTTAGCGGACCCTTTAAACAGGTCTAGGTTCCCGCGTACCGTCTGCATGTGGATCCACTTTTGTTGCCTTTTGAGGGCCGATGCTCTCCAGTCTTCGTAAGTCCTGGGGTCGTCGTGTTGGTACATCGCTTCATAGAGCGTCCTTGGTAACCCTTTTATGAAGTACTTCAGGGTTTGTTCTGCGTTGATGTCGTAACCCACGTAGCGAACGAGTTGTTCGAATAGAGCGATATAATCGTCTATCTTCCCTTCCTTCATTTTTATTCCTGCGTCGAGCTGGGCTTGGGCTCTTTCTTTGCTGAGTACATCGGCGAATTGTCGCCGAAAGGCTTGCAGAACATTGTTCCACAGCCTGTTGTCGAACTGGCTGACACCGCGTGATACTTCTCGTATCAACCATTGGTTGGCTGACATGACCCAGGCGTTAACCAGGTCCCCTTGAACGTAAGTGAGGAACAACATAGCTTTTTGATATTTGTTCCTCATAGCCGTATTGCTCGCGTTGACTCCTGCGTAGATCTCCCATTGGAGTATGAAACCCTTGACCTTTGATCTGTCTCCGCTGAACAGATTTGGGGGGTTTCCTATGAATTTGTCCGTGGTATTGCCGACTCCATGAGGCACTCCAGGCGGTCCTCCTCCCCCCATGGGTGGTGGTCCTCCTCCTCCTTGCATTGGCGGTCCTCCTGGTGGGCCTCCTCCTGGTGGTCCTTGTCCTGGTGGGCCTCCTCCTTGATTTTGTTATCTGTAGGCCCTTCCTATTTGCTCGAATGGTCTAGGAGGTGGTTCGTTGTAATCAAAGTCGAACCCTCCTGGTTGATCTGGCTCGTCTGGCCCCATGGCTCGTCGGGCTGCTTGTACGTCTTCTGGGTCCATGTTTACAACATGGCCTGTTCTTTCGTCGATGACTAATGGCATAGGTTCTTCGACCTGTGTTTGAGTGGCCATCCTAATTGGGTCAGGGATGTGTAACGTAGCTGTTTGCGTGATAATCTCCTCTACAGCAGGTTCTTCTTCTTGAACGTATATGACTTCTGGCTCGTTTTCTATTGATGGAGTTTGAGCCCTTTCACTTGTGTGACTGGTGTCCGTCCTTGCTGGTGTCCTATGCTGGAGTTCTGGCGATAGAGGTTCTGAATGCCTCTCTTCTTCTGGTGCTCCGTCGATTATTCCTTGTTCCTCGATGTCTCGAGCTTCTGATAGTAGGATGTTGCAGTTGAGATCGTCTCCGGCTGGTCTAGCCGCTTCGAAGTATTCTTGCGTTCGGTTCCACCTAAGTTCTACCCAACAGCACCTTCCGTGATGAAAGATGATTGGGTGAAATCGTTGCGCTGTAGCTGCCTCGGCGTAGTAGCCGGTATTGAAGTGTTCTAATACTCCGCTTCGTCTGTCGTCTGGGATTGTCCTCCAACGGACTCGATTGATGACGTATCTTGCAGGGGCGTCTCTTTCCCTAGAGTTGATGATGAAGGGTTGGAATTCCCAAACGTCTTTGGTGGTGATCGGCGCCACGGCGTGTGAAGGGAGCTTGACTCTAATGTTACGATTGTGGTCTGACTTAGACCTCGTCACGCGATGGCGAATAATGCGACTTAGCAAATGTGCATCAACACACGAAGGTGTGACCGGTTTCCAAGGACTCCTGAAAGAGCCTTCCTAAGGGAGCGGACTAGAAGCGGGAAGAGGGAACCCGACTAGATTTGAGAACGATACAAGAGAGTCAAGCTGTCGACTACATCAGTCGACAGCTACCTTATAACTAGTTCTTGACCGTACGCCTTCGTCAGCGATACAGCCACTACTACCAATGCTCAGTAATCGTCCACTAATACTAACGCCACTACTACTACCTCTCAGTCATCGTACAGTAATATTATCAGTAATCCACATAGTTCGTATGAGTAAGATTCGGGAGCGACTCGTCATCCCGCTTACGATGTTAATCTCGGTGAATCGTAACAGCACAACTCTGTTCGCCTGGTGAAGGTTCTCCAGTGGTCAATGGGGACAAGCGTGATGCATTCCCACGTCGGAGTGGAGACAACCCCCGCAGCTAATGAAACGGGGAGCCCATGGCACGGCTTGTCAATGCACCACGATCCTCCCAAGACTCTTCGGATCATCCTATTGGCATTGCGCTCACGTCGGGCACTAAGTTAGCGTGGTGGCTTCAGGTTCCTATGGACGTAAATCTAAATCCCCTCGAATGTCGAGCACCAGTGATGGTGCACGCCACGTGATCTCATGTGAACAACTTGCTGAAGCCTTGGATTTGCCACAGAGCCCCGATTTCCCCAAGGCCCCTGAGGAAGCAGAGCCTGGACTCCATTCACCACTTCTCCCGCCTCCAGCATTCAATCTCAATGTCTTGCATGGCTCATGGAAATCGTTGTTGAACAGTGAATGCTCTGTGACGCCAGGAAATGATCCAGAGTCGGCTCTGCTATACACAGCCCAGCGCGTGCAAGTGGCCAGGATGCGGTACCCTTGAGGGGCGTCATGGCCCGAGGCGATCGGGATTCCCAACATTTTGTGATGGAGCTGGCTCAGTCCCAAGCCCTGGTCAACCACGCCTACTACCCCGTCAACGAAGTCGTTGCAACTTCTTACCCGGCAGCTCAGCAACAACGAGTTGGAGCTTGGCCGCAGTATTAATGCCCAACTGCGCACGGAGATGGGCTATTGTGATGGTGTGCATCCCATATCGGGAGTGAGCGGACTGAGCACAGGTTCTGCGAGGTCAGGCAATACCCTTTTCTATGACGCTCAATCATGGGAGGACGTTGTGTCTACTCTGCCTGTACCCCCTCTCCCTCAAGGCACAACCTCTACTGGCTGAACCGGTCCCGGCGCACCTTCCCCTCTCTCTGGAGAGCCAATACATGCGCCCGATGACAGCAAAGGGCCGCCAGCATACGAACCTTCAGTCCCAGGCTCATAGAAAACAGATGAACTGGCCGACTACCTCAACATCCCCCTTCCACGTCCCGCATCTCCATTCACGTCCGTCTCTTCCACTAAGGCATTGTCGTCACCGCCCGGCCTCGCCCTCCAAAGTTCACATGAGTGGCGTGATTCAGTGACTACAGCACTGAACACGAGCGGTGGTGTTGATAGCGGTATTGATATGGACCTTTTGGAGGAGGCACCCCCCACTGCTGGCAAGAGCTGGAGGCAGTTGGCCACCCAGGGCTTACCAACTCTGCACGAGCGGCGAACGACATTTGGCTTGGTGAGTTCGTCCAAAGTTATCCTTACCCAGTCAAATCTTACTTCTTGGTTTAGCCTATGACCCTCGTCCACCCGCGTGATCTCACCACCTCTGAACAAGGATCGCTGCACTCAATGCGATTGCACCTAAGCCCCCACTCCACGCTGAGTGCAGCAGGCTCAGCACCCATCTCAAATTCCACCTCTGAGCACTCACGCAGATTCACAGTCAACAGCTTCAAATCACTCGCACACTCAAGCTCAACTGACCGCTGTCTCGTCTGACCGAGCCCAGGTGAAGTATTACCTGCACTATCAGCGTTGGGGCGCCACCTGCACCAACACCACACCGCCGTGACCGGTCCACTGCCAGTGAGTGCGACAGTCATGTCGACGACGACGCACAGTGGTGTTATAATGCATACATACATCACGGGCAACGTGATGCGCATGCTGTGTGGGACAGGTGATGAAGGCAAGTTGCCTGTGCCTGCTGTGGATTTGAGCGCTTGAGGCAAGGGGGGATGGAGTAGCCCAACCTGATGGACGGTGTTTGGTGCGTCGGTAGATTTGTCACATACTGTCACATACGATGCAGCCTGCTTGAATATACATTGCGATAAGTAACCATCCTGCACATATGCACTGATTGTCAGTGATTATAATATCATATCATGATATTATGAGATAGACTTGAGATGACAATGCCTTGCAAGCCATTGCAAGTTGGCCAGCAGATTCTCGAAGGGAGGCCTCACTAGATTATAATATTATGTTATATATCACACTACCTTACAATATATTACAATATGTGTTATGTATCCCCAATTCCATAATACGCTGTAAATCGAATATTATTTTGCTGATGCCTGTGGCAATTTTTCCCAGCTGCGAGTCTGTCACATCAAGGCTGAGATACCATACAAGATCGCGGTGCTCGAGAGCTGCGATGACATTCTCTTCATTGTCATGTGTGAGGCTGTGTCCGTCTTCGCCATATTGATACATTATAACGAGAGGAAGGTGTGGCCAGATACCCAGGTTCTCCCTGACTGGAGCTCCATCGGTGCAGAAAATTTGGAGATTGAGATGGAGAGGCGATGCAAATATGATTTGTCACCATCTTCGGCATACATGCACCAGTAGGTGCCATTTCCATACGGTCCACTCAGGTATGTAGCCCTCTGTGTCATCAATCTTTTGACAGATGTCAAATATTTCAAGCAAGACATCATCTGGGAGCATGCTGATTGTTGTCACATCTCTGTGGCTCTCGTCTGTGCCACACATGTCAGTAGTTGCTGCAGTCACCACAGGAGTATTGAAGGACGCACCTTGAACGAGTAAAGTCTTTTGTTTCTTGCCACGACTGTGTGGGGTAGCACCAAGGGATGGATCAGCCGGAAGTGAGAATGGACTGGCACTGATTAAGGATCGGCAGTGAGTGCTAGTGAGTACTCAGTCAGTTGGTAGGCACTGGACATACATGGGAAGGTCGATCGGTGGATGAGGTTCACCAAAACTTGGCAGGAAAGCTTGAGGTTGGCTGAGTGGAAATTAACGAGAATTCGGTTGATTCTAGTGATATAGCAAACGAGGGGTGTGGACAAACCTCTGAGTACCCATCGATAAAAACGGATAAAAAACTATGGGTCTGCAGGCGAAAGAGAGCTATTCTTAAACCAGTCTACAGCCCTATGAGCTGTAATCCTGTTCTGCTGACATTCTTGTGGGCGATCCTGACCCTAACCCGAACATCATGGCATCAAGGGCACGGGCATTGCTTCCAACCATGCAACCAACTGAATGACCAACTGAATACTGTAATAGACTCAACTGGCTATTATATATCATTATCATCTCTGGCCGTGCTGTGGTTCTCCAGAGAAGTGTGTTATCTGAACCAGTCAAACGTGATGTGCAAGCCAGCACCTGAACTGGCCCTCTGATGGAGCAATTACTGTAAGTTTACCAAAAGCGATGCTCTTGTCCACATTCTGACATGGTGTTGGATGATTTTGAAGTGGATCGATGAAGCGGGACGAAGCAAGACGTGCCTCTCTGAATAGTACAGTTGACTAGCTCATACTGTATATGCGTGGGCCAGGCCTTTTCCCCATGCATTACGAGATATATACAGTACAAAAGCCGTCACAATTTGTGACATATGTGACATCAAGCCAAAGTGATGTCACATGAGCACGTTGCTCAAGTTTTCGGGAAAGTGTTGGCAGTGTGAAAATGAGAGTGCCATCCTTGCAAGTCTGGAAATGTTTGATAAATTGAGTTTGGGGGATCCTGGGATGCTTGTCAATGAACTTGGAGACAGTAAGCCAATCTGCAAGTGTCGGATTTTCATGGCATCAAGTGGCAGAGAAATTTTCAGAGGTTTTTGGAGCATACTCCATGGTACAGGTTTCGTTTTGTGAATGTAGGGTGCTGGCTTTTCACAAAATTTTCAAGTAGACCCCTCTTTGTGCGTGGGTGGGCTCAGAAGACAGTTGAAACACCCAAAAAACACCATCAATGGGTTGCAATGTTCACTAAAAATGCCACTCAGACCCATGTTGCCACCAAAAAAGCACTTGTCATACTGTATATATGATAGATCTAGCCTATACAGTATACAAGTATGCATTATAAGTCCATTTCTCTGCGAACCTACTGTGGTTCTGGCCAAAAGCTATACAATATGAGATTTATGCATTAGTAGCTTATGCGTTATGAGCTAGTCAACTGTACCCCCTCTTGGTCAATACGCACGTGCGAGTGAAGTTCTCGCTCCGCCATGCTGCGACACCCAGGTGAAAACAAGATTGGTTTCTTCACCATATCTTCTTCAATTAAGGGATGAGTACTCGTTTGGAGTCGCCTCACTCACACAAATAGAGCAAGAAGAAAACGTAAACCCCAACACAGTCAAGCCAAGGACTTTGGAAGATATCACCCTCTGGGAAGTAGTCGTGCTTCTGGGAAACGGACTCGCGGCAAAAGCAGAAGCTGATGGCATCAAAATGGGAGGAGGGAGTAGAGCTCACCGTATCGAACATCTCGTCCAGTGGTAGGTCTTACTTTCTCCAAGGGTTGTGCAGAGACCCTGATTGCTGTACTAGCTTCGCATTCTATATCTGACCTATTCGATTCAGATGACGGACTTTCCTTTTCCCTTTCCTCAAATGGCCCAAGGGTAGTTGTCATTCGATCGGTCCTGCCAGACGAGGTCATTCGCGCATGCGTTTACCACAACGCAAAGTCGCACTTTTTCGCAGTCATCATTACTGATGACGTGCCAAATACCAAACTGGGGGAACCTCCGTCGAAGAAGGCGAAGGAGAAGATTTCTCCACTAGCAGGAAGGGAAGCTGTCTTGGCTAAAGGTCGGTTTCAACCAGACCAGAAAGCGCAAACATACTGTATAGAGGTACGCACATCCCTCACAAGCCTAGCAAAAAGTTGTCTTATTCCGCAAGTCGCTCGGTTCAGTGGCCCATCTGCGTCACAGACCATAACGCGACCGTTCGGAAACGCCTAGGCCACCTAATCTTCAATGACTACGCTCTGTCTTTCGGAATCGCGACGCTGTGCTCGCCCTCTCGCCTCGTACGGCGCCATCTTCCAGGCTGCGCCATCCCACGTCCACGCCGAGCACCCCACCGTCACTTCTGACCCACGTCATAGACGCCTGCTGCGGTGTTGGTCTTTTCTCACTCACCTTCGTGCCGCAGCCGCACCTCAGTCACCGGCATCGAGCTTTCCGCAGATCCGATCCGCTTCGCTGAGCTCAACGATCTCGCGCACAGGGGTTCCTTCCGCGCAGCCGACGCTGCGCAGATCTTGAGCGCTGTCGGAGACTTTCCAACCTGAGCGTACCTCACTTCCTGTTGACCCCGCAGGAGCTGCGATGAGGTGTTCGTGGGGCAGCTGTTCGCGTTACGCGCGCAGACGGTCGTGTGCGTGAGTTGCAATGCACACATGCAAGCGAGAGGCGTCGGATAGCTCGTGGCGTGGTCGGTAGAAGGGACGCGGTGGTGGAGACGCCGGGGGTCAAGAAGAGGAAGGGTAAATACGTCGTCGAAAGCCTAAGAGGGTTCGATCTGTTCCACAGGCAGCACACGTCGAGTTGCGGTCTTACCTCATGTTTAATCACTACCTTGACCGCGGGTCCTATAAAACATTTCAGAGCAACCTTACCATCGGATATGGTGTAACGGCTAACATTACCGCCTCTCAAGGCGATGTCCAGATCGCGGTAGCTCGGGGTTCGATTCCCCGTATCCGAATATTTTTTGCTCGCGGTGGTTGTCTCTTTTTTTTAATGACCTATCACGCACTCAAGATGGATTCTGTACTCAATCAATAATTTTGGACAGTAAGTGATGCCGGTGCTATATGTGGGACCTCACACCCAGTGGGAAATTCATATATAATTTCGTTAATTGTCGTTTAGGTAATTAATTAACGGCCTGTATCGATTATCCTCGACTCTGGCCCATCGTTCAATACCGCGTCGACTTGCCTCACAGGCCTCACACCCCAAATAATGTGCCGTGTGCATCGACGACCAATCCTGCTTGCGTAGAATTCTCGGTCCAAACCCATTACATACAAGTCCATTGTAAATTCGAACGGAAGTACGTATCACGACAACTGTTGCCTGACGCAATATATAAATATTAATACACCCGTCTGCGTGGACGGTCATCTCCTAAACGCAGGAGGAATGGTTAGAACCGTTCCATGTAAGACATCAGGCCATTGAGTACATCACCACTCGATCGTATCATCCAAGTCCTCATCAATGGACGTTACCATCACGTCAAACACCGCTTTTTTGTTGACGACTGTTACAGGTCGACCTGAGAGCTGGCGGGCAGCTACGAAATTCCCAACAGATGATGCTGGCTGGCCCTCTAAGTAAATCAAGCTAAGGGAAGGCATTGATTCGGAGAAAATCCCCCTTGTCATGTCTTCCAGTGCACAAGCAATGTGCCCTGCGAGTCCCTGAGATACATGCAACGTTTGCACGGCGGAGAATTGATGGAGAAACAGCGGCCATTCAACGTCGTCCGTGTCCTCTGATTGAGGCCCGTTGTCGGGCTTAGACTCGACTTTGAGGTGGATGACATTGGAGAGTGTCGTGGAAAAATGGCTGAGCATCTGGGCCATATGGGAAACTTGCCAATCTATCCCTTCGCACAAGATGGCAATGTTTATAGAGCCTGATTTCGAAGACCGATGGCTTGACTGATGGTCTGCATTCTGGAAGGATACCTTGTAACTGAAAAAGGTAACCCGCGCATGCCTGTGTAGAGTTAACTCGAGGCCTTCTGAGCGATCGATGAAATTGGAGAGTTGTGTAACTTGAAAGTCGATAAACTGGTCGAGGTATAGCATCCCGATGGTATCCAGTTGAGGGCTGTCGATCCTGGCGATGAGGTCCTCCAAATATTCGCTGGCGCCGTGGAATGACAAGTGGGTGAGAGCAGGAAGGACAGCCCGTGTCAGTGGCGGCTGGCGTATTCGATCAGGGCGCGAGGTAGCCGATTGGAATCCAAATGAGAAAGAGTCGAGCCTTGGCAATGCAGCCAAACCCTCTACCATCGCCTCGGGTGAAATATAACCAGTCTGGGGTATACTGCTAATGTAGAGCCTGACAAGGTCCCTGGTTGACAAAAGAAGCGATGGTAATGCTGGAAAGGAAATGCCTTCTAATTCGATTGTCTCTAAACGCGGTGCTGATCCTCCCAAGAATTTGGGAAAGACTGAATTCCCGTTATTCGACTCAATGCCGAGAGTCGTCAGCTCCGGAAATGGCTCCTGCATCACCGTGGCTATCTTTTCCCACTGCGAGCCCGTTAAGGTGAGAAAGAGCGAACGCACGCGATCGGGGTGCTCAAGTGCGGCAATGATATTGTCTTCGTCGCTCGGCGTGACGCTTCGTCCCAAATACGGATACTCAATACTGATAGGTAAGGCTGGCCAGATACCGAGATTCTGCCGGACAGGTGTTCCGCATTTGCAAAAAAATTTCGAGATCAAGACGCCGTGGCGACGTGAATACGATTTTTCGCCATCTTTGGCATACGTGCACCGATGTGTGCCACGCATCCATAGGTTCAAAGTAGAGCTGACGCTCCTCCTTTATCCAGAAGTCAAATATTTCAAGCAAGACATCGTCCGAGAGCATGTTGACTGTCGTTGCACGTCTATAACTTTTGCCTGTGATATAAAGTCATTACGTGCGGCACGTGCCATGGGGTGCAGAAGGCGCACCTTGAACGCATACATTCTTTTGTTTCTTGTGGCGAACTTGAGCGCTCACGTCCTTTCTTTTCTTGCGACCATTCCGAGCAGACCCTCTGTTATCTGAGGTGGCAGTAGAGGATGGATCAGCCGGTAGCGAGAGCGGACTAACGCTGGTTGAAGATCAACAGTGAGTACTCAGCCAATTGGTAGACACCATGCATACCTGGGAAAGCCTTTCGATAGGAGCGGTTCAGTGAAACTCGGCAGGGAGACTAGATAATGGCTAATTGGATATTCGCGACGAGAATTAGCCAGGCCATGGCAGACAAAGACGTTAGACATACCTCTGAGTACCCATTGATAAGGTGGATAACGAATTAATCCCTGAGGACGGAGAAGCTGAGGTGATATCAACGCAGGGCTGAGCTAGGCGCTTCATGATCTAAACCAAGGTAGGGGCAGGAGAAGGAGGGACTGGGAGTCGTGCAGACGTTGGGGTCTTGGTGGGCTGATAGATGATGGCAGGGGGGCGGAATTCGGCCTTCATCGAGGGGGCCGGGGGCAATGCATTGGACAACGCATCGAGGGAGGAGCGAGTGACCTTCAGCTCCGCTGAGAGGCCAGGGGCTGGAAGGTGGTTGGCAGGGGTGACGCGGAAACCGAGAACCTCGGCGAGCGACTTGGAGTCAAGGCTGGGGACGGGCATCGTAACGTACTTCTGAAAGGCTTCCCCCATCCTCAATATCTCCTCAGTGGCCGCAGAAGCCGTTGTCGGACTGGAGAGGCGGGCGAAGGCATTCTCGATTTCATTTTTGAGCATACCAAGGTAGTCCGGAAACTTTGAGACGGGATCCATAATAGGGATGGTAGTTGGAAGTCAAAAGGAGCTAGAGCCTTTGACAGTGTGAAGTGGTGATACTGTAAGATCATAAGACCAACATGGCGGTCGATAGACGCCCAGCGACACACGATGGTTACACAAAAACAGCAATCCTCCGAGTCTCCTTCCTCTCCTCACCTCTTATGATCTCGTGCCAGTGTCGATTCAAACCTGGGCCTGAGAAATGCCGGGAGAGGGATGGTTGATGATGGTTGAAACGTTGAAGCGGCATCAAAGCAGCGACAGACGAATCGACGATGTGTTGAAAAGCTGACATACGCCTACAACTGGAGGCTGGGAATCCCTGAAAGTCTGCAGCGGAGGTTTGAGTTTCGAGTACTGATGTGGAGTAACTCGAGTCCAGGGATAACTGAAGCAAGACAGGGTACGTGGTATATCGCAACTACTGGAAATCCTCTTCACGGAAATGATCGGGTCTTCTGCGGGTAACAATAGGCGATTCCCAGATAATGCCTTGCCTCTATCAAGAGGTACCCTTGCGACTCCCCATGGAAGTGTGAGAGTGGCATGGATGGCGGTGGCAGACGCACCTGCACATGCTCTTTCTCCTCCCATTTTTCTCGTCCCGCCGTCTCAAGGGAAACCACTGGCGACCTTGCGTCCCTCATGCCCTTACTTCTGAGCTTTTCTTCCAAATTGGTTGGCCCACTCGAATTTACGGTATGCACGTCTTTGACACTTACCACCCAATTTTCTTCGAGTTGGGACGGAAAAGCTTTTCTAGGTCCGACAACCCGCTGGCATCTTTCTTGCACTTACCCATCTTGTCCCTTCTATCGAGATGGACGTTCCTGCGCGCGGAGGACGCGACATGATGCATGATGTATGAATTCTATGTGGTACGTGCATGTCGTCATTTGCACCTGTGCTTCCACTTCGCCAGGCATCACTCAGCTGCCGCACAACCGGCGTGCGTGCTCAACGTGTTCGAGATGTAGGGGTGGCTAAGAGATCAATCCTACTCCGCCTCTCTAGGGACCTGTGTGTTACGAAATTCTATTTCTCTTCTCAATCTTTCTCTATCGTTCTACGGCTTGTGACTTGAACTCATACTTTCTTGACCTTTCTATATGCTTCGATAGCATAGCTATGACTCGTTTCTTGGATCCTTCTCAACGATTCCACAACCTTCTATGATCTGTTCTTTTACTATAAAGACCCTTTCTGTTTCCTAAGAATGAGCCTTAAGCTTGACCTGTTGTATCTTACTTCAGTACAAGTAGCTGCTCAAATACGATTCCCCTTGACTTGTTCACCATCGCTCTGCGCTCTGATTGAGTTGCACTCTCGAACTTATCTCGTGATTGCATCACGTGATTACCGAACAAACTCGAACGAACGAACATGCCTTACTGAGCGTGACATTAGGTCAAGCTTTCCCTTGAACCTCGAAACTGAACTTTGAACAAAATGGCACCAGCCTCATCACACTTTGCGAAGTCCCAAGGAGGAGGACAAATTCGACTTCCATTCAACCTTGGACCGAGAATCAAGGACAACCTACAGAACGAATACAAAAAGAATATCTTTCACCTCAAACAAGGTGAAGACGGAGCCCCATGGATGGGTTTCTACACACGGTTCAACGGAGCAAAAGTAGCCGTTGAAAACTACTGTGGTGTATGGTTCGAAATTCGAATCAATCCGAACACCACCAATTTCGAAGCTTTCTGCGTTGCACGCGACGAACTTGGACTCATTCACTTTCCTGAACGAAATATGAATCTTATTGAACTCAAACTTCAAACCCAGAACTATGAGCCATATGACGGCTATGCACCTAGAGCACCATTAACTGGATTTTCTACGGTCACCATAAGCGCAGCAGGAGGAGGACCTCCCACAGAAGGACGACCTTCCTCTCGTGCTAGCGTTCACTCTTGTAACGTTTCTACCAAACGTTGTTCCGACTTGGAACCCTTGATGACCTTGAATCAAATAACAGACCGACAGCAGTTGAATAACGATGGTCGAGTGCGAAATACGAACCAAAGGACAATGGCTTCGCCTTATACTGGAAGAATACAACAGGGATCTTCAAGAGATGAGAGGACAGACCACACAAGGATCAACAAGATGAGAGGAACAGGCAAACTAGCCAACACTTCTATTGACTGAGGTAGATCTCAAGACAACGAAGATAAGGTCTCGTCTATCAAGACAGAGCACCTTATATACACTACAGGGCTGACTCCTAATCTGAGTCCCAAATAATAACAGGTATCGTACCATATCGTATCGTCCAATCAGCTATCAGGGATAAACGACCCAAGCATATCAACCAATCAATGAACAGGGATAAACCCATACAGTACATGAGGCAGAAGGCCCCACCATGAGTCAGAGATAACACTATGTGACTCACTATCGTCCAATCATCGTCCGGCGCAACATCAGCGCATGATAAGTACAGCCATCAGGCAACATCAGAATGTTCCAATCAGAAAGAACCTAAACAGGACAGAGCCTAACCGTGTTGGGAATCCCGCATCCAACTATACCCTCTCAGGAATTATATCTCGACCTGAGGTAATTACCATTCCCCCGTGACTTATCCTTTAGACCAGATTCACGTGGTCTGGGGGTTGCTGATCACATGACTAGTCATGTGACTCAGACTTACACAGTCCTAAATGAACGACATCGCCAGTGTTGTTGTCCACAATGAAATGATCTTCAGTACTCAACATTCGTGCGACCTCATATGTCTCATCTGCATCCATTTGCAGCGCATCTTCATCTTCTTCTTCAGTGAACCGCACTTCAGGGGGGTCTTCAGCCTTCACAGGCAACGTGAATCGCACTTTCATCGGCTTGGTGACACCACTGGCCATGACACGTGATCCGCACGTGACAACTCTGTTGCAGGAAAAGATGATGAAACTAGAGGTTTTAACTTCGACTCGAAAGGCAAGGGACGCGAAGACGAGGACAGCACGCCTAAACGTTCTGATGCTGGCGAAGGATCACGCAAACCTTTTGGAGGTTTTGGATCAGGAGACCCTGAGCCTGATGATAACCCATTCACAGACAAGGGTACCGACGAAGATAAACTAAACGCAATGGTCAGACTGATTAAAGGCGATCGACTAGAAGGCACACCCCCTGCACCATTCAAAGGCGATAGATCGGACACTCTCCGATTTCTCCTCGCATTCGACCATTTCGTTTTTCTCAATTATACCGCCGGCATTATGCACGACCCTGTCAAAAAGACCTCTTACTTCCTTGGATTTTTGGAAGGCAATGCAACATCCTGGGCTTTACAAGCTTCGCAATGGCTTCGCAAAATTCGTGATGGAGTCGAGACTACACCTTTCGGATATGATTGTTGGCAAATCACCGAACGTGAATTTCGCGATGCCTTTACCGATTATGCCGACGCCGACCGAGCCCATCAAGAACTCCTTCGTCTTCGCATGAAAGACGGCCAACTTGACGAATATATCGCTAAGTTCCAAGATCTTACGACACGCGTTAGCATGGATAAAAATGACCCTAACGCATTACGCCAATTTGCACAAGGACTTCAGGGAACACTCGCCGAAACATGCATCACTCAGAATAGCCCCGAAAACTTCGCGCAATGGGTTCAGAGCGCGCAGCAGAACCATCGCAATTGGCTAAAGATTCAGGCCCTTAAAAATTCATCACCTTTTCAACCTCATCGTCCCAGCACTAATCCTTTTACTTGGTGTCGCAACAACAATAATAACAACGCGAACCCTCATCCTTATAGACCGCCCCAACGCGACCCAAATGCCATGGACGTCGACGTTGTTCACAAAGCCACAACAGATGACGAAAAGGAACGTTATCGCAATGAAGGCCGTTGTTTCAATTGCGGAAAACAGGGACATCTTAGCCGAAATTGCCCCACGCGCATACCCCGAATTGCTACTATCACCCACGCTGCAACCACGATGCAGGATGCCAGCAACCCTCCTTCTATTCCATCAGAAGATCGAGCCTCGAGAATTCACAAGATGGCAGAATTTTCCATGACTCTAGGAGCAGATGAACAGGAACTCTTGGCTAAAGAATTGAAACAGCTTGGAGCGGATTTTCCATGAGCTTGGATTCCTCAGCCTGGATTCGAGCCATTTTACCTAACAGTGTCTTTGTACCTAGGATAAATTCTCTACAAATGAAAATTCTTCTACTACACACTGAAGGAAAAACGGCTGAAGCTCTCGTCGATACTGGAGCAACCCATAATTTTATGACTATAAAAACGGTGAAATCCCTCCAAATTCCCATTAAACAATTAGCCAAGAAACGAACTATCCGAAACGTTGACGGAACTACAAACAAAGGAGGACAAATCACCCATTATGTGGATCTAATGTTCCAATCAAGTCAACCTACGCAATATAACCAACGATTCTATCTCGCCGACATCGGGAACGACAGCATTATCTTAGGATATCCCTGGATTGCTGAAACTAAACCTAATCTTGATTGGAAACACCCACATAAAAATCCCGTTCTCCTTGCTGGAACGCCGGAATGGTTTCAAAGAGCCGATCTACAAGATGGAGATGAAATTATCATGAAAATTTCAAAAACCACACACGCCCAACAATTGGCTGAAGCGTCCCATGATCAAACGGAGAAGAAATGGACAGACATTGTCCCTGCAGAGTTACACCAATTTGAAAAGGTCTTTAGTGAAGAAGCTGCTCATCGATTCCCTGAGCCAAAACATTGGGACCATGCTATTGATCTATTGGATAACGCACCACCAGTCTTAGATTGCAAAGTTTATCCGCTTACCCTGCAGGAACAAGAAGCTCTAGACAAATTCCTTAAAGAACATCTCCATAAAGGATATATTCGACCTTCTAGTTCTCCTTATGCGGCCCCTTTCTTCTTTGTTAAGAAGAAAGATGGGAAACTTCGACCCGTCCAGGATTACAGACGCCTCAATACCTGGACTAAGAAGAATCGCTACCCATTATGTTACGTCCCGGGTCATAGTAAGTATCTGACCTAACCCATAAGCGATGGGACGTGATCTAAGGGGACTCTTACTGTACTGATGCATGACTGATGGTTCGCTTACTGTACGATTACGATGACTGACGGCTGACTGACGGGTTACGATACGATGACTGATGATTTGTGGCATGATGACTGTATAACTGTGGACGATTACCAGCAGATTAGTAGTAGTGGCGGTCTCGCTGACGAAGGCGGATCGCGCGAGTAGCTTATAAGGAAGCTATCGACTGTTGTAGTCGATAGCTTGGATTTCTTGTACAACTCTCAACTTGTTATCCAAAGCCGGTTTCCTCTTCTCATCTCTCGTCCTTCGGGGCCGCGTGTCAAGAAGACTAATCAACAAGTATCAAACTCCGCCTTCGCGCGTTGAGACGTTACTCAGCCTTTGTGCTTGAGTGGAATCGTTGCTAAGTCATCGCGTTCACCTTACGTTGCCTAAGTCAGGCTCACGTGCTGCTCGCACGTAACATTAAATCCAAGCTCTTCTAAAAACCGAACGCCGTGGCAACTCTCAATACCAAAGACGGCTGGGACTTTGTGCCCTATCGCATTGACGCAAGAAGACGAGACGCACCGACTCAATACCTTGTAGGACGAGTGAGGTGGCGACACGTACCAGACACCAGAAGGACCGAAGAAAACAACACCGGCTATTACGCAGAAGCGGCTACATCACAGCGTTTCCACCCAGTAGTGTTCAATAGGGAACGCTGTTGCTGGGTTGAACTCAGGTGGAGCAACACCAACAGCTACTTTGAAGCAACACGACCGGCCGCAGACGACCTCAATATCAATATTCCATTGGTAAACGCAAGACCACTCGACCAACAAGGAGCCATAGACGGCCAAGAGGAGGAAATAAACCTCGACACAGAGCCACCAAGGGCCGAATACCAAATACGAACAACTACCCCAGCCCCGTCAAGTCACACCAGTGCACGATCACCAACTCCACAAAGTGAAGCAGAACCAGAAGACGTCATAGCACAGTCACCAGAAATCGACGCACTCGTCGCACAAACAGCTGAGTTACACATTCCCGAACCAATTCGAGGAATACCATACAGCTACATGACAACCCAAACAGAAGTATCACCACCACGGCTCGTCATCAACGAGCAAACAGGACACGTACAGCAATTACAACCAGAAGACGTACAAGCGGCCGATCGAGCAATGGGACCAGATGTGCCGACGCACCAAGTATTCCAGAACACGATATGTTCTACGAGTTTAGGCTCAATCGAAACCGAGTACCCTCGCCTGCAAACAGGCCATTTCCCCCCGCCAGAGGACCTCCAAACGGCGGAGGAGGACCGCCCAACGGAGGAGGAGGACCGCCCAACGGCGGATGGCCACAAGGAGGAGGAGGAGGACCACCTCCGGCAGGACCACCTCCGGCAGGACCACCCCCAGCGGGACCAGCGATAGCTAACCAGAACGGCAACGACAAGTTCATTGGCAATCCGCCACCAACATTCACAGGAGCAAGATCACAAGCAGAGGCGTTCATCCTTCAATGGGAGGTCTACGCGGGCGTTAACCCAATCATTCAGCCATGAGGAACAAGTACAGAAAGCTATGTTGTTCCTCACATACATACAAGGAAACGCGGTTAACCAGTGGGTAATGTCCGCAAGCCGATGGCTCGTCAACGAGGTCGCCACCGGAACAATCAGTTCGACAACAGGCTATGGGAAAACCTTCTCGGCGCCTTCCAAAGACAGTTCGGCGACGTCCTCAGCAAGGAACAAGCCCAAGCCCAGCTCGATGCTGGCATACACATGAAGGATGGAAAGATCGACGATACATCGCCCAGTTCGAACAACTAGTTCGACACGCGGGGTACAATATCAACGCCGAACAGACGCTCAAATATTTCACGAAGGGACTACCAAGAGCGCTGTACGAAACCATGTACCAACACGACGACCCCCGAAACTACGAGGAATGGAGGGAGTCTGCCCTGAAAAGGCAGCAGAAATGGATCCACATGCAAACCGTCAGGGGAAACCTTGACGCATTCAAACCAGGAGTACGACAGGAGGAGCACTAGCTAAGTTGCTCGCCCCACTCAATGACGATAGAATGGACACATCAGCAGATCGGTACGAGGACGGCTAGCAGGAGCCGAAGAAGTTACAACCAATCACCCTAGGAACAAAGCCACCGTTCCCACCACGAGGGGGATTCATTCAACGACAGTTCAAACGAGACCACAGCCAAACGCAGTGTTACAACTGCCAGAAGATGGGGCACATCAGTCGCGACTGCAGACAACCTCGCAGACGTCGCGACACTCAAGCACGTACTACAGAAGCAGAAGCCCACAAACCAAGGAGGAAAAAGCGGCGGAATGGCTACGAGGAGTAGCAGGAGACGACGAGGAGGTCAAAGACCTGGTCCTACAACAATTGATGGGACAGGATTTTGGAAGTGCCTGAACCCGGCGGCCTGGGTAAGGGCAATAAATTGTAACTCTGTGTATATTATGCGCTACCGTTCTATGCGAGTACCAGTGTCAATTCGCGCAAGTTACAATAAGGCCGACATCAAAGCGTTGGTGGACTCTGGAGCCACCGACAACTTCATCCATCCACAATTCGTCAAAAGGATGGGATTGGGACAACGGGCATTAGATAAGCCAAAAAATATCTACAACATCGACGATACCACTAATAAAGCGGGGCAGATCACACACTACCTCACGCTCAATGTGGAAACAGGAGGAACAAAGAAGGAAATGCGATTCCTCATTACGGACATAGGAAAAGAAGACCTACTATTGGGATACCCATGGCTTGCAATTATGAGCCAAGGTTTAGCTGGCGTCATGCCACTATTGACGAAAAACAACTCCCCATAGTATTACGATCGGTCAATCCAAACGACAGAAGAGCAGTGCTGGCAAGACTGCTCCAGGAAGAAGACAATGACGTGCGAGTATCACGCATGTTCACCGAAGAAACAAGATACAAATAACGACCCAACTAACCGAGCAAGTATATGGACGAAGATCAGCGGTTGAACTTGCGATCGACGCCAAACAATACACAAAGGCGGTCGATATACCAAAAGAATACCAACAATACGCAAAGGTATTTGGAGAAGAAGAAGCGAAAAGATTCCCACCGAAGAGGAGTTGCGACCACGCAATCGAATTCAAAAAGGGAGTACCAGAAGCCATTGACTGCAAAGTCTACCCGATGACCAGAGTCGAAGATGCGGCCCTAGACGAGTTCATTGATGAACAATAGAAAAGGGATACATTCGTCCCTCAAAATCCCCGTATGCATCATCATTCTTTTTCATCAAAAAGAAGGACGGAAAGCTACGACCAGTACAGGACTACCGAAAAATCAACGACTGGACAATACGGAATCAATATCCGTTACCCCTCATCAATGATCTAATCAAAGATCTCGGCGGGGCACAAATTTTCAGCAAATTAGACGTTCGACAAGGCTACAATAACATACGAATCAAAGAGGGCGACGAACACAAAGCAGTGTTCAAAACACGCCGCGGACTTTTTGAACCAACCGTCATGTACTTTGGACTGTGTAACTCACCCGCTACATTCCAGAGTTTCATGAACGAGATCTACCGCCCCATCATAGCAAAGCACGAAGCATTGGGAACGACAATACAAGTCTACATGGACGATATCGCCATAGCCACAAAACGACAACCACACGCTTCAACAAAACACCAAGAAGCAGTCTGTGACGTTCTTGCCGTCGCTCAAAAACACGACCTCTTCCTCAAACCAGAAAAGTGTACCTTCAGCGCATCTAGCATTGATTACCTGGGGGTAATCCTTGAAGAGGGGGTAACACGTATGGACCCCGTCAAAGTTTCGGGCGTTCGCGACTGGCAATCCCCATCATCAGTAAAGGACGTACGATCTTTTCTTGGTTTCTGCAATTTCTACCGGCAATTCATCAAAGGATTTGCTGCTATTGTCAAACCATTAAACGAGCTGACACGCAAGGACGAACCATGGGAGTGGCGCACACGACAACAAACAGCGTTCGATACGCTTAAACGAAGAGTTACCGAAGAACCCATCCTCGCACACGCGGATCAAAACCAACAATTCGACCTAGAGGTCGACGCGTCTGGGTTCGCAGTAGGAGCGGTACTACTACAGAAGAAACAAGATGGAAAACGACACCCAGTGGGATACTACTCAGCAACGCTCAACGCAGCAGAGCGCAACTACGACATCTATAACCTCGAACTACTAGCCATAGTGAAGGTGCTGCGAAACTGGAGGCATCTACTCGCAGGATCGCCACATAAAGTACGCATATTCTCGGACCATCTAAACCTCCGATACTGGCGAGATCCCCAGAAAATCAGTCAGAGAATAGCAAGGGAAGTCTTGGAACTGGCCGAGTACAACTTCGAAATACACCACGTCAAGGGAACCGCCAATGGAAGAGCGGATGCCCTGTCAAGATGCCCCGACTATGACCAAGGGGAAAAAGACAACGAAAACGTCACGGTGTTACCAAGCAAATTATTCGTATGAACCATCAAAACAAGACCACAGGACGAGCAACGAATACGCAAATGGGTGGACCCACACAAACTGATCAAAGCCGACGGATTGTGGTGGTATCAGGGACAGAGATTGGTCGTCACGGGAGGGCCAGACGAAATCAGAGAAGTAATTCGTACCCATCACGACCCCCAATTCACGGACACCCAGGAATAAACCGAACAACGCAGCTGGTGGAGCGACAATACTGGTGGCCGACAATGAAAAACGACATCGCGGACTATGTGAAAGGGTGCGCCGATTGTCAACGATGCAAAGTGAACACGCAAAGAACGAAAGCACCGTTACAACCACTGTTCCCAAAACCAGAAGCGATGCCGTTTGAAGTCGTGGCACTAGACTTCATCACAAAACTCCCCAAGTCGAGGGGATACGATTCTATCTTGACTATCACTGATCATGATTGTTCCAAGGCGTCCATATTCATACCCTGTGTGGAGGAAATATCAGGAGAAGAAACAGCAGTCCTATACGCCAAATATGTGGTGGCACGATTTGGACTACCATCAAAATCATCAGCGACCGTGATCCCCGGTTCGCATCCAAATTCACAAGAGAACTGTGCCGAATCCTGGGGATTCAACAGAATATATCAACGGCCTATCATCCCCGCACCGACGGACAATCAGAACGGAATAACCAATGGCTGGAACAGTACCTCCGATTCTGGGTCAATGAGAGACAAGACAATTGGGCGGAGTATCTAGCGCTGGCAGAATTCGCACACAACAACTGGACCAATGAGTCCACACGCGAATCACCATTCAAATTACTGATGGGATATCACCCGCGCGCTGACTGGACAGATCAGCTGTCACCGATACCACGAGTTGAAACAAGACTGAAACAGTTGAAAGAGATAAGACAACAAGCGCAAGGACAAATGAAGAAGGCGCAACAGTCGTGGATTAAAAATCGTGACACACCAAGGTACCAGGTAGGAGATAAGGTCTGGCTCGAGGGACGTCATCTACGCACCAACCAGCCAACCACAAAGCTTGCGCCCAGACGACATGGCCCGTTCGCCATCACTCAGGTGATGTCGCCTGTCAATTATCGACTAGAACTTCCCACGCAGTGGAGCATCCATGATGTGTTTCACACAGATCTTCTCACACCTTACAAAGAGACGGTGACTCATGGCACCAATTATCAAAGACCACCACCAGAGTTGATTGATAACGTGGAAGAATACGAGGTCGAAAGAGTACTAGACTCCAGGAGAAGGGGGCGAGGGCGCAAGCTGCAATACTTAATCAAGTGGAAAGGGTACGCCGACTCCGATAACCAATGGGTCCCATGGGACGATGTACATGCGGACGAGGAGATAAGGAAGTACAAACAAGCCAATCCAACCGCCGAGACTCACATAAAAGCAGTCTCAACAAAGGACGAACCTTCCAACACCCCTCATAACATGTCCTATGTCCCACTCACCATTGTCGCCATTGACGAGCTCCCCTACGTCAACACCCTCACCACCTACGATGACACCAACAACGTGGACGACTCCTTCTGCTCAGCAGTCGAGTACGTCCGGGCAACAGCAGAACGCGATCAGCAAGAGCGAGACCTGGCCGAGGCTCGCAGGCAATTTCCCACACCCGCAAGCGGAAGAGTGGAGGAAGATGAGGAGGGACTACGGCCTGCTGAAGGAGGTCATGACCTCTTGGAGGCTGGACCAAGTAACGAGGATGACGCCGCAGGAGAGACGGATGAGGATACAGTGGCTGACGTGGCAAGTATCGTTCAGCCCTCCACCGCCTTCACCTCCACTACTGCCGTCGACCAGTACAGCGACGACTCCTCCACCAACGGATCATACCACGATGCAAACGTTATCTGCACCAGGTGCGATAACCCCCAAGACTACTGTCATTGCGCACCCATGCGCATCCCCCTTGAGTCACCATCACCGAAGAAGAAGAAGACGACATTGCCGATGAAACCATGGATGACGAAGGAGGAGCACCTCCGGTTGCTGTCGTCTACGGCCCAATGGCGGCGGAGGGATACGCCATGCGAGGACTCCCCACTTACGCCGAGGCACGCGACGCCTCACCCATCACTACGCGCCGAGCGGATGCGCCGAGGCGCTCTCACCGTACCCTATCGCCTACTCCCGGCGGATTCGTCCTCAACAACGGGATGAATTGGGTACCAATGGTGATCGAGCACGAGGGACGTCGCATCCCTGCTCGGTACGTACGAGTACGGATGTGCGACAACCCCGAGGTCTTCGGCACCATGGGGCGCCATTCGCCCACTTATCGAGGGGAGATTCACGCAGAGCCATGTCGTGATATGGGGCCCGCCGCTGAGTACTCTCGTGAGGATCTACAGTACCTAGGCGCTGACTTCCGGGGACGGCGCCAGGTTGACGAAGCCCTCGCGCAACTAGGGGACATCTCCCTGGCAGCCGAGGTGAGGCGTTACCGCACGTCTCAGGAGGTCATCAAGGAGCTCGAGGCAGCGATCAAGCGGCTCGAGGACGATATTTTCATCCATGTCGACCGCGCGCGCCACTCGGCCAAACGGCTGGGGAGAGCCCACGCCATCCTCAGGATACGAGACGAGCACGAGATGGATGTTGGACTCACCACGGTACCGAATTGGGTAGTGGAGCGAGGGCGCTCACCCTTGTGAAGGGGGTGATGTTACGTCCCGGGTCATAGTAAGTATCTGACCTAACCCATAAGCGATGGGACGTGATCAAGGGAGTGCTTACTGTTCTTATCCGGTTGATGGCTGTGGACTTACTCATGCATACGATGATGATTACCGATAGTATTACCGATACGATGACTGAGGTTTGATGTACGATTACCAAGAGTCGTAGTAGTTGCGGCGTTTGTCTTAGTGGACGATTACCTAGCAGTAGTGGCTTAGTGGACGATTACCAGCAGATTAGTAGTGGCGGTCTCGCTGACGAAGGCGGATCGCGCGAGTAGCTTATAAGGAAGCTATCGACTGTTGTAGTCGATAGCTTGGATTTCTTGTACACTTCTCAACTTGTTATCCAAAGCCGGTTTCCTCCTCTCATCTCTCGTCCTTCGTGGCCGCGTGTCAAGGAAGACTAATCAACAAGTATCAAACTCCGCCTTCGCGCGTTGAGACGTTACTCAGCCTTTGTGCTTGAGTGGAATCGTTGCTAAGTCATCGCGTTCACCTTACGTTGCCTAAGTCAGGCTCACGTGCTGCTCGCACGTAACACTGGGGGTCCTCTGATGGATGGGTACACTGGTTCAGACGGACCAGTTTGGTTAATTCTAGGGACAACTGGGACTTGGGATGGCGAATTGAGACGGAGGTCTTCTTCGTGTATGGAAGGATGTTCCACACGTGTTCTGTGGGTCCGTCTTCTATGGTGCTGCTGAATGTTCTGAGACGCCAGATTGATAGCCCAATCGACTATACTTTCTCTGATGTTTTCCAGTTTGGATCTGAACAAGAAATCTACTCTTTATTGTGTAAAGGGTAGATAGGCGTTGCCTGGGGCCCACAATACTACACTAGGTGGAGTAGGTGGGGTATCTGGTCTGTATCCACAGTCACACACTTCTTTAGCACACCAACACCTTCTAGGTCCGTTCCAAAGGTTAGGTTCTCCCCAACCGTCAACAGACTCAGTTGATATGCTAGTGGGACTGCTAGGTGGCAGTGGAGTTTCGACAAGAGGAGGGGGTGCTCGCGCTTCAGCGAACTCGAGGATTTCGGGGTCGTCAGGGGTGTCTGGAGGGAGGTGATACACTTGAGGGTCGATGAGGCGGTGGTCCGGGTTTTCAAGGGTGGTTTCCCAGTTGGAAGAGTCCCACTTGTAAGTGAACTCTTTACCTTCGACTTTGGCAAGGTGGAACTCTGTTCCTCTGGTGACAAGATGGATCTCTTGCCAGGTGACTTGGACTTGATCGTAGTTGAGGGAGAAGCGCTCTAGATACCTGACACGCTCTCCTGCTCTGATGCGTTGGATAAGTTCTTGCCTTTGAGGGGCAACGTGGATGAACCAAAAGTGATCGTCTTTGGTCCACAGGAGGAGGGACTCGGCTGGGGAATTGTTAACAGTGGTGGCTTCGGATAGATGCCAATACAGGAGTTGTTCTTGGGCGGCTTCAGCAATTCTTGCTAAGTCGATGTTCTGGAAATCTTCGTAGTCCAACTGGTAAGTTACTTTACCAAAGGGCAGGAGGTCGTTGAGTTTATTCAAGAGGAATGGAGGGTCACTCCAACAGTCAATGATATGACACTGACTGGCGTCGAACAGGGATGTTTCAGGGTAATAAGTCCTGAGCTGGAGGAGGCGATGAGTTTCAAAGAAGTTGTGGGCTCGTCGGAGTCTTTCTCCTTCTTGAAGGCGAACTGGGAATATTGACACTGGACACGTGAACCCCAATGTATTGACAAGGAAGTGACAACAATTTGTACTACCACTTACTAATTAAAGTAAATGGCTACAAAGGCGTGTTATCACTGTAGGTTGAAATGAAGTTGAAGGGGTCCGCAGGGATGCGGGGCGTGAAACAATAAGAAAGAAGGTGAGGGCGGGTCCTCACTGTATCGTTGAAATGATACCCCTGGTACACCGCGTATACTTGTTCTTCAAAAAATCCCAGGTAACCGTACGTAGTTACCACACGTCCGTCCAAGAAATCGTGCACCTCAAGTATAACAAGCGTATATATGTACGCTTCACGAATGAGGTGGTTCAGGTTCCTGAACGCGTCACGGATGCCGTCCCGGAAACTGTACTTGATAGACCCCAAAGGGAGGTCTTCGCTGGGGAGGTCGAGCACTGCCTTGCAGCAGGCGTAGATGGGTTGGATTCCGAGGGCGACGGCAACGTCGCGTTGGCGGGGGTAGATGGTCAAGAAGTGGGGGGACGTGAACCGGAAAGGGATGATGCTGGTGAAGACGGGGGGATCGCTACACAGAGCCTCTGCTGTGCGGATCGTATGTGTTACGTGCGAGCTGCATGTGAGCCTGACTTAGGCAACAAAGGGTGAACGCGGTGACTCAGCAGTGTCCTGGACTCTAGCGTGAAGGCAGAGTATCATCTCAACGCACGAAGGCGGAGTCTTGTTTATTCGTTTGTTGACACACGGCCTCAACAGGCAAACGAGAGAGAGAGAGAACACGACTTTGGATAACAAGGTAAGAGTTGTACAAGAAATCCAAGCTATCGACCACAACAGTCGATAGCTTCCTTATATAGTACCCTGCTGCAGCCCGCCTTCGTCAGTGAGACCGCCACTACTACTACTACCACTCTCTGCTGTGTAATCGTCCACGTATGCTCGGTAATTGTACAGTAATTGCCTCAGTCATCGTATCAGTAATCGTCCACATATTGGTAAGTATTAGGGAGTGACTTGTCATCCCCCTTACCATGCTGTTCCAGGCTCCTTCCCGACGTCCCCTGACTTATGGGTTAGGTCAGATACATACCATGACCTGGGACGTTACAGTATGGATGGAAAATTGGTGAAACTCAGAAATCTGCTGCCACTCCTCTCCTCGAGGTGTCTGGACAGCGAGATACTGGTGGGGGTGCTCTCCTCTAACTAGGAGGCACGATGGGGGGCGGTTGATGGGGGCAGGGGCAGGGGCAGGGGGAACGTTCTCTTGATCTTCTTCTACGGGTGCAGGGGATGCACGCTGTGCCTCGTAGAAGGCTACACGAAGCTCTGCAGCTTCGTAATCGATGGGGGAATCTGGGGTCGGGGGGCGGGTCAAGGGGTGAAGGGCCAGGGATGGAATACGAAAAACCGGGGACGATGCTGGACGGGGAACTGGGGAAACCAACCGGACTGAGGGGGGTGACAGGGGCAAGGGAGCTGGGGACGGGTAACGAAGCTCGGGGGTTGGAGTCCGAGCTACCAGCAGGGAGTGGGCAGGGGAACCTTGGGGGGAGGCGATCCTCTCAACAGCTAGAGGGATCTCTGGTGGGGGTGACAAGAAGAACGGGGAAACAGGAGGATTTGTCCTAATGGGGACAACGGTAAACGAGGGGGCAATGATGGGGGCAAGGGAACACTTGGAAGCCGACGGAAACAGCGAGGGGGGGAATCATCAATGTTATGAAAGGAGCCTGAATCAGTGTCCCACGCTCCAAACTCGGAGTAATCGTAGTCAGACACTGAGAAGGTTCGTGATCAGCAAGCTAAGACTGTCCAAGTGTGATGAGTGCTCACTGTTTAAATGCAACAGTGAGGCCAAGGATCACAAGGAGCAGGTTGGCTGATGTCGAACCAAACAAGGAGTTAAACAGGGACAAGGAACAATGAGCTACGAGTATCAGGACAAGGATGCGGAACAACCCAATGTTGGGAAGCTGCGCTTATAACAAGGAAGATACAAGTAGGGATGTCGCAAGTGGACAGTCTGAGGGACTGTCTGTTACATTGCTCCAGCTTATATACCTGAATACATGGTCTGTGCGTACTTTAGGGGAGGCCCAACTCCGCTCCATGGGTGGGCCCATGGAATACTCTAGAAGCGTTCTAAAGATAGCATGGAATGTGCTGGAAGGTTTCTAAGTATACCGTCCAATGGCATTAATCCCTGACAAGCTCCACTCGTCAGGTGATTGATCAACAATCTTCGTTTACCGATCAACGGACTTTGTTTATCAATCAACAATCTTTTGTTGATTGATCAACAAACAAGTCATGTGAGGTCATCTGACCTTTCGCTTGGTAAGTCCCGGTTCCGGACCGGGTCTTTCTTGAATAGGAAGGAAAGGATTATCCAATCCTTTCACGCGTGTCATCTTGGCTAGTTCCACTAGTCCAATACTTTGTATTCCTGGGTTTGTGCGCGCGTTCCCTTGCGCATTCCTGAGTATTCCGGATAAGTCATGGACCGAGGCATAGGTTCGTGACAGCAGCTTCAAGGCGACGCGTACACTTCCTTACTTCATTGCCAACCACGTACTGTTCATTCTCCAGAGTGGTGATTTGCTCGGCGAGTTCAGAGTATTGGGTTGACAACCCTCGATAACAAAGGACCTCGGCCCACAAGGACCGGTCTGGGATCTGAGCCATGGCCAAGTCGACCCCATGGTGATCACCATAGTCCTGTCGAAGATAACGCATTTGATCATGCGTATAATCACGCTCAACTGAATCAAAATCGGGAGCAGCATGTACTTCACCTTGCTGTATCTCGCCCCCTTTCTCCATGCATCCATAGATGATAGGATTGTTGCCGGGCATCACATGGATGTACTTGGCAACCGTGAGGTGACCGTTGATGGTCATCCGGAACGCGATGAATCTGGGGGGAATATTTAGCTCGAATCCGTCAGGGGTGTCTGCCTTGTCCTGCGTGCGCTGTTGATCAGCTCGAACTCCTCCTCCGCGATAATCGGGGAAACAAGGGCTTTCTTTTGCTGCTCCCACACCAGCTCTTCTTCCTCGCCTCGCCCTCCACGGCACAAGTGGTACCCCTTCATCTTGCGGTCCCGGTACTTCGTGGGGATCTTGGTTTTCTTTGTCCGAGTCATCTTCTCGAGCTCAGAGCATGGCACGGATGTGAATACCCCAGGACGTCGTGGGGTCCATGATGACGTTGGTAGGGGGGTCGACATTGATATATTGAGTGTTACGTGCGAGCAGCACGTGAGCCTGACTTAGGCGACTAAAGGATGAACGCGGTGACTTAGCAAATGCCTAACTCTAGCGCGAAGGCAGAGTGTCGTCTCAACGCTCGAAGGCGGAGTCTTGCTTCTTGAGCTTGTAGGCTAATCGCGACCCCGAAGGATGAGAGGGAACCGAAACCGTTTTGATAGAAGTCGAGAATGTTACAAGAAATCCAAGCTATCGACTACAACAGTCGATAGCTTCCTTATATCCTAGTCGCGCGATCCGCCTTCGTCAGCGAGACCGCCACTACTACTAATCTGCTGGTAATCGTCCACAAGTATTCAGTCATCACAGCACAGGTCATCAGTCAGCGTACAGTAACACATCAATCAGCCCATCAGTCATCGTACAGCAATCGGTCAGTCATCGTATCGTAATAGTACCAGTAATCATCATAGTAAGAATGTTAGTCGACCCACGTCATCATGCAAGCACGTGCCTATACGTCCCATGACTTATGGGTTAGGTCAGATACATACCATGACCCGGGACGTTACATCACCCCCTTCACAAGGGTGAGCGCCCTCGCTCCACTACCCAGTTAGGCACTGTGGTCAGCCCCACATCGGTCTCGTGTTCGTCTCGCACCCTTAAGATTGCGTGGGCTCTTCCCAGCCGCTTTGCCGAGTGGCGCGCGCGATCGACATGGACGAAGATATCGTCCTCGAGTCGCTTGATCGCCGCCTCGAGCTCCTTGATGACCTCCTGGGACGCGTGGTAGCGCCTCACCTCGGCTGCTAGGGAAATGTCTCCTAGCCGGGCGAGGGCTTCGTCAACCTGGCGTCGTCCCCGGAAGTCAGCTCCTAAGTACTGCAGATCCTCGCGAGAGTACTCAGCGGCGGGTCCCATATCACGACACGGCTCTGCGTGAATCTCTCCGCGGTAGATGGATGAGTGGCGCCCATGGTCCCAAAGACCTCTGGGTTATCGCACATCCGTACCCGTACGTACCGGGCAGGGATGCGGCGTCCCTCATGCTCAATCACCATCGGCACCCAATTCATCCCGTTGTTGAGGACGAATCCGCTGGGAGTAGGCGATAGGGGACGGTGAGGGCGCCTCGGCGCATTCGCTCGGCGCGTATTGATGGGTGAGGCGTTGCGTGCCTCGGCGTATGAAGGGAGTCCTCGCATGGCGTATCCTTCCTCCGCAGTCGGGCCGTAGATGACAGCAACCGGAGGTGCTCCTCCTTCGTCATCCATGGCTTCATTGGTAACGTCGTCGTTTTCTTCTTCGTGGTGGATTCGGGGGGGCACGCGCATAGGTGCGCAGTGGCAGTAGTCCTGGGGGTTGTCACATCGGGTGCAGATGATGTTGGCGTCGTGATATGATCCATCAGAGGACTCGTCACTGCTGTATTGATCGACAGCGGTGGTGGAGGTGAAGGCGGTGGAGGGCTGAGCGATACTTGCCGCGTCAATCTCTGTATCCTCATCCGTCTCTCCTGCGGCGTCATCTTCGTCACTTGGTCCAGCCGCCAAGAGGTCATGACCTCCTTCAGTAGGTCGTAGTCCCTCCTCATCTTCCTCCACTCTTCCGCTTGCGGGTGTGGGGAATCGCCTGCGAGCCTCGGCCAGGTCTCGCTCGTCTTGGTCTCGTTCTGCTGCTGCCCGGACGTGTTCGACGGCGGAACAGAATGGGTCGTCCACGTTGTTGTTGTCGTCATAGGTGGTGAGGGTGTCGACGTAGGGGATCTCGTCAATGGCGATAAGGGTGAGTGGGACATGGGACATGTTAAGATGGGTTGTTGGAGTTGAACCGTTAACAATCGCTGCTTTTATGTGAGTCTCAGCGGTTGGATTGGCTTGTTTGTACTCCCTTATCTTGTCATCCGCATGCACATCGTCCCACGGGACCCACTGGTTATCCGAGTCGGCGTAGCCTTTCCACTTGATCAGGTATTGTAGTTTGCGCCCGCGCCCGGCCTTCTTGAGTCTAGTACCTTTTCGACCTCGTATTCTTCCACGTCTCCTACCAATTCTGGTGGTGGGCGTTGGTAGTTTACGCCATGAGTCATTGTTTCTTTGTAAGGGGTCAGGAGATCTGTGTGGAAGACATCATGGATGCTCCACTGCGTGGGAAGTTCTAGTCGATAGTTTACGGGAGACATCACCTGGATGATCCGAAATGGTCCATGCCTCCTGGGCGCAAGCTTCGTGGTTGGCTGGTTAGTGCGTAGGTGGCGTCCTTCTAGCCAGACCCTGTCTCCTATCTGGTACCTGGGGGAGTCACGGTGTTTGATCCATGACTGTTGCGCGCGCCTCATGTGATTCTGTGCCTGGTCTCGTATCTCCTTCAATTGTTCTAGTCGCTTCTCAACTCTTGGTATGGGCGATTTCTTATCTGTCCAGTTAGTAAGAGGGTGATAGCCCATTAGTAACTTGAACGGCGTTTCGCGTGTGGACTCGTTAGTCCAATTGTTGTGTGCGAATTCTGCGAGCGCTAGATAATCTGCCCAATTATTTTGTCGTTCGTTAGCCCATAACCTGAGGTACTGTTCCAACCATTGGTTGGTTCGCTCCGATTGCCCATCTGTTCGTGGGTGATAGGCCGTTGAGATGTTTTGTTGTATTCCCAGGACCTTGCACAGTTCTCTTGTGAACTTTGACGCGAATCGAGGGTCTCTATCGCTGATGATTTTCGCCGGTAGTCCGAACCGCGCCACGACATGTTTCGCGTAGAGTAGTGCGGTTTCCTCGCCCGAGATCTCCTCCTTGCATGGTATAAATATGGATGCTTTTGAGCAGTCGTGATCCGTGATGGTTAATATAGAATCGTTCCTCGTGACACCGGAAGTTTGGTGATGAAGTCCAGCGCCACCACTTCAAATGGCAGAGCCTCCTCCTGAGGAAAGATCGGTTGCAGTGGCGCCTTTGTTTTCTGCGTATTGACCTTGCATCGTTGGCATTCGGCGCATCCTCGGACGTACTCTGCTATGTCTTGTTTCATCGTGGGCCACCAGTAGCCTCGTTCCACTAGTTGCGTCGTTCGGTTGATTCCTGGGTGACCATGAATGGGAGGGTCATGATGTGTGGAAATGACTTCTCTGATTTCCTCCATTGGTCCTGTCACTACGAGCCGTTGACCCTGGTACCACCAGAGTCCGGCCACTTTCGTCAGTTTGTGGGGGTCTACCCACTTTCGTATCTTCTGTTCGTCTTGTTGTCGGGTGGTTGTAGTTGCTCGTACGAATATTTTGTCCGGTAGTACGATGACGTCTTCGTTGTCTTCTTCTCCTTGATCGTAATCGGGTCTTCGAGATAGTGCGTCGGCTCGTCCATTGGCCGTGCCTTTGACATGATGTATCTCGAAGTTGTATTCCGCGAGTTCGAGTACTTCCCTGGCGATTCGCCTACTGATTTTTTGGGGGTCTCGCCAGTATTTGAGGTTAAGGTGATCGGAGAAAATGCGTACTTTGTGTGGCGAACCTGCTAACAGGTGCCTCCAGTTTCGCAATGCTTTTACGATGGCTAACAACTCCAGGTTGTAGATGTCGTAGTTGCGTTCGGCGGCGTTGAGCGTTGCTGAGTAGTAACCCACTGGATGTCGTTTTCCGTCTTGTTTCTTTTGCAGTAGTACTGCTCCGACTGCAAATCCTGACGCGTCCACCTCTAGGTCAAATTGTTGGGTTTGGTCAGCGTGTGCTAGTATGGGTTCTGTGGTGACTCGTTTTTTGAGGTATCAAACGCTGTTTGATGTCTTGTTCCCCACTGCCATGGTTCATCTTTTCGTGTGAGCTCGTTGAGCGGTTTGGCTATGTTGGCGAATCCTCTAATAAACTGCCGATAAAAGTTGCAAAAGCCCAGGAATGATCGTACTTCCTTTACTGATGTGGGTGTTTGCCAGTCGCGGACGCCCGAAATTTTGATGGGGTCCATGCGTGTC
This sequence comes from Lactarius quietus, assembly GCA_015025155.1. Taxonomy (NCBI): domain Eukaryota; kingdom Fungi; phylum Basidiomycota; class Agaricomycetes; order Russulales; family Russulaceae; genus Lactarius; species Lactarius quietus. The sequence goes on along the minus strand of WITN01000284.1, from coordinate 41,777 downwards.
ACCCCCTCTTCAAGGATTACCCCCAGGTAATCAATACTGGGAGCATTGAAAACACATTTCTCGGTTTGAAGAAGAGGTCGTTCTTTTGTGCTATGGCAAGCACGTCTTTGACTGCATCTTGGTGTCTTTTGATCGCTAGCGGGTGTCTTTTGGTTGCTATAGCGATGTCGTCCATGTATACTCTGATTGTTGTCCCGGTTGCTTCGTGTTTCGTGATTATAGGTTGATAGATGGTGTTCATGAAACTTTGGAATGTTGCCGGTGAGTTACACAAGCCAAAGTACATGACCGTTGGTTCAAATAATCCTCGACGTGTTTTGAACGCGGCCTTAGGCTCGTCTCCTCCTTTGATCCGGATGTTGTTGTATCCTTGTCGGACGTCGAGCTTGCTGAATATTTGTGCCCCTCCAAGATCTCTGACTAGATCATCGATGAGGGGTAGTGGGTACTGGTTTCGTATTGTCCACTCGTTGATTTTTCGGTAATCCTGTACGGGTCGTAGCTTCCCATCCTTCTTTTTGATAAAAAAGAAAGACGATGCGTACGGGGATTTTGAGGGACGGATATATCCCTTGTCTAGTTGTTCGTCGATAAACTCATCTAATGCTGCGTCTTCTACCCTTGTCATTGGGTATACTTTGCAGTCGATGACATCTGGCGCTCCCTTCTTGAGTTCGATTGCGTGATCGCAACTTCGTCTTGGTGGGAATCTTTTTGCTTCTTCTTCGCTGAATACCCGCGCGAATTGTTGGTATTCCTTCGGCACTTCGACGTTTTTGGTATATTGCTTGGCATCGATTGCAAGCTCACCGCTGATCGTCGTCCGTACACTTGTTCCTTCATCGTCTCCACGATTTGTTCTTTGGTTTCGGTGTGAACATTCGTGATATCTTGTCGTCTTTTTGTTCTTCATTGAGCAACCTAGCTAGCACGGTCCTTTTGTCGTTGGGTTGACCGTTCGTAGCACGATAGGGAGTTGCCTTTCGTCGATAGTGGCGTGTCGCCAACTGAACCTTGGTTCGTAGGTTGCGAGCCACGGGTATCCTAGTAATACGTCTTCTTTCCGATGTCGGTGATTAAGAAGCGCATTTCTTTCTTGTTCCTCCTGTTTCCACATTGAGTGTGAGGTAGTGTGTGATCTGCCCCGCTTTATTAGTGGTATCGTCGATGTTGTAGATATTTTTTGGCTTATCTAGTGCCCGTTGTCCCAACCCCATCCTTTTGACGAATTGTGGATGGATAAAGTTGTCAGTGGCTCCTGAGTCCACTAATGCTTTGATATCGGCCATGTTGTAACTTGCACGAATGGATACTGGTACTCGCATAGATCGGTAGCGCATAATGTACACAGAGTTGCAACTATTGCCCTCACCCAGGCCGCCGGGTTCAGGCGTTTCCAAAATCCTGTCCCATCAACTGCTGTAGGACCAGGTCTTTGACTTCTTCGTCATCTCCTGCTACTCCTCGCAGCCATTCCGCTGCTTTCTCTTCTTTGGTTTGTGCCGTTTCGCCTGCGCGTGTCTGTGCGTCTCGGCGTCTTCTTGGTTGCCTACAGTCTCGGCTGATGTGACCCATCTTTTGGCAGTTATAACACTGCGTCTGGCTGTGGTCTCGCTTGAACTGTCGTTGTATGAACCCCCCTCGGGGTGGAAATGGTGGTTGTGGGGGCCTAGCGTTCCTGGGATGGTTGCTATGATATCTTCGGCCCCTGCCAATCGTCCTCGTACGCGATCTGCGGATGTGTCCATTCGGTCGTCGTTCTGAAGTGGTGCTAGCAACTTAGCTAGTGCTCCTCCTGTCGCACGCCCTGGCTTGAAGGCGTCTAGATTCCCCGGACCGTCTGCATATGAATCCACTTTGTTGCCTCTTCAGGGCGGATTCTCTCCATTCTTCATAGTTCCGGGGATCGTCATGTTGATACATGGTCTCGTATAGCGCGCGCGGTAGTCCTTTGGTGAAGTACTTGAGTGTTTGTTCCGCGTTAATGTTATATCCCGCATGTCGAACGAGTTGCTCGAACTGCGCGATATAGTCGTCGATTTTTCCATCCTTCATGTGAATTCCTGCGTCGAGTTGGGCTTGTGCTCGTTCCTTGCTGAGAACATCGCCGAACTGTCTTTGGAAGGCGTGGAGTAGATTTTCCCACAGCCTGTTGTCGAATTGGTTGGTGCCCGTGGCGACCTCGTTGACGAGCCATCGGCTTGCCGACATGACCCATTGGTTAACCGCGTTTCCCTGAATGTATGTGAGAAACAACATAGCTTTTTGATATTTATTCAGCATAGCTGAATGATTCGCGTTGACTCCCGCATAGACCTCCCACTGGAGGATAAATGCTTCGGCTTGCGACCTGCTTCCTGTGAATGTTGGTGGTGGGTTACCAATGAACTTGTCATTGCCCCCTTGGTGTGCGTTGTGGGCTACTGCAGGCCTCCTAGAGGTGGTCCTCCTCCTGGTGGTCCTCCTCCTCCGCCTGGCATTCCTCCTCCTGGTGGTCCTCGTCCTCCTCCTGGCAATCTTCCTCCTGGCGGTCCTCCTTCTCCGCCTGGCGGTCCATTATCTCGTGGTCGTAAAGGCGGGAATGGCCTGTTTTCGGGTGATGGTACCCTGTTGCGGTTGAGTCGAAACTCGTAGAACATTTCTGTTCCTTCAGGGATGCTCGGGGCGTCGGGAACATCTGGTCCCATGGCTCGGTTGGCAGCCTCCATGTCTTCTGGTTGTAGTTGCTGAACGTGGCCTGTCTGTTCGTTGATGACAAGCCGGGGTGGCGATACTTCTGTTTGAGTAGTCATGTAGCTGTATGGTATCCCTCTAATTGGTTCGGGGATATGTAACTCAGCTGTTTGCGCGGCAAGTGCGTCTACCTCCGGCGACTGCACTGCTATTTCCTCGGGTTCTATTGCTTCACTGCGCGGGGTTGGCGATCGTTCGCTGGTATGGCTTGACACCGCTGGTGTTACGTCTCGTAGTTGGAATTCGGTCCTTGGTGGTTCTGAATCAAGGGTGTCTTCTTGGCCGTCTATGGGCCCTTGTTGGTCGATTGGCCGTGCGTCAACTAGTGGCACGTTGATGTGTAAGTCGTCGGCCGCTGGTCGTGTTGCCTCGAAGTAGTTATTGGTATTGCTCCACCTGAGCTCGACCCAGCAACAGCGTTCCCTGTTGAATACTACGGGATGGAATCGCTGTGCGGTAGCTGCTTCTGCGTAGTATCCGGTGTTGTTTTCTTCGGACCTTCTGGTATCTGGTACGTGTCGCCACCTTACTCGTCCTATAAGGTAACGAGTGGGCACGTCTTGTTCCCTTGAGTCGATGCGATAGGGCACGAAGTCCCAGCCGTCTTTGGTATTGAGAGTTGCCACGGCGTTCGAGTTAGGAGAGCTTGGATTTAATGTTACGTGCGAGCAGCACGTGAGCCTGACTTAGGCGACTAAAGGATGAACGCGGTGACTTAGCAAATGCCTAACTCTAGCGCGAAGGCAGAGTGTCGTCTCAACGCTCGAAGGCGGAGTCTTGCTTCTTGAGCTTGTAGGCTAATCGCGACCCCGAAGGATGAGAGGGAACCGAAACCGTTTTGATAGAAGTCGAGAATGTTACAAGAAATCCAAGCTATCGACTACAACAGTCGATAGCTTCCTTATATCCTAGTCGCGCGATCCGCCTTCGTCAGCGAGACCGCCACTACTACTAATCTGCTGGTAATCGTCCACAAGTATTCAGTCATCACAGCACAGGTCATCAGTCAGCGTACAGTAACACATCAATCAGCCCATCAGTCATCGTACAGCAATCGGTCAGTCATCGTATCGTAATAGTACCAGTAATCATCATAGTAAGAATGTTAGTCGACCCACGTCATCATGCAAGCACGTGCCTATACGTCCCATGACTTATGGGTTAGGTCAGATACATACCATGACCCGGGACGTTACATTGAGGCATTGGCGGCGGCGGGACGTGGACGGGGTTGTTGTTACATGTGCAGTTATAGATGAGTTGTCCACAGTCGTAGTGGATGTGGGATGAGTCGGCGTCAGGATGGCCTGGACATGACAGGGTGGTTTGCTTACAACTTCCACAAACTTTGCCCACGTTACTGGTGTCGGAGATGCTTGGAATTTTGATAAGCGTCTGTGGAACAAGGATACTCTCAACATGAGTATTTGTTCCCTCTTCCAAGCTTGATTGGTCTTCCTCCAATCCTCCAGAGTCGTGTCCGCATACATCAGGGGTTTCGGGGATGATGTCGCCAGGTTCGATGCATCGGAAGGCTGTGGCAAGGTCTTCGTAAGTGGGTTGGATAGTGGCAGGGGCAGTGACTTCTGCATAGGTACATTGTTGGATATGAGGGACATGGTATGATGAAGTTGGGGATGGGGAAGAAGTAGTAGAGGCAGTGGTCATTGTTCGTCAAAGGAAGAACTGATGTGCTTCGTCTATCGATTGGCCTGCTTTTATGTGTGAGGGAGGAGGATTCAAAGACCGTTTAAACTCAGCTAAGGCGTCAGGGGCATGTACGTCAGTGGCGTTGACCCACTGCGACTCAGAGTCTGGGTACCCCTTCCATTTGATAAGGAATTGTTTGCGCCTTGTCCTGCCGAATTGCCGTTGGTCTAGAATCTTTTCAATTTCATATTCTTCTTCCCCATCGATTAATTCAGGGGGAGGTCTTGAGAAATTTGATCCATGAAAGGAAGTCTCGCGATAGGGGGTGAGAAGATCAATGTGAAACACGTCATGAATACTCCATTTGGCAGGTAATTCCAAGCGATAATTGACAGGGGACATCACCTGGACAATCTGGAATGGTCCATGTCTCTTGGGCGCAAGCTTGGCGCTTGGTTGATAAGTCCTCAGGTGATGTCCCTCCAGCCATACATGTAGCGTTATCACCTAACGCTTGTTCGACTTGAACAACCTGGCGGCGAGATACTCAAGTGTATGGATGAATCGTGATAGTCACTGGCAACTTAGCTTAGTTGCACTGCCACTAGGTCGTTGTACTAGACACTAGGGTATCCGAAGGATAAGCTTCAATCGATAGATTGGAAGAAGAGACAAGTCGACTGGTGATGATTCAAGAAGACCAAGCTAGAGAGCCTTGGTCTTTACTACACGACTTATATACCGTTACGCACTGGCTTTAAAGCGCAGTTTGGAGTCCCAAACCCTAGTACAACTATACTAGTACTGAGTCATTACAAAAACCTGAAACACCGGCGAACCCAAATGCCGGCGACGCGTAAGTGTCCATGACTAATAACGGCTTACTATCGTAGTCATTACCGAACAGTAAGCGTCCCGAACTCCGAGACCTCGTAATGATGATGAGAATTAGTCTGCAACATGTCAAACCATGACATTACCCCTTTTTCAGGCAGAACATCCCCGTTCAAACACCCAAGGGATAATGGTCGCACCTCGACTGACAAGAACCTCCTGATCCATGATCCGCTGTAGTCCATTAGCCTCCTCTAACCGACGCATACACTTCCTGACTTCGTTACCAACGACATACTGCTCATTTTCCAGAGCAGTGATTCGTTCCGCTAATTCGGAGTACCGGCTGGTAACAGCCCGGTATCGAAGGACCTCCGCCCATAACAACCGATCAGGGATCTGCCCCATGGCCAGGTCGACCCCATGGCGATCACCGAAATCCTGTCGCAAGTACTGCAATTGGTCATGCATGTAATGGCGGTTGTTATCCACGGCATCGAAATCGGGAGCGGCATGAACTTCACCTTGTTGAATTTCCCCTCCCTTCTTCATACACCCGTATACGATAGGGTTGTTGCCAGGCATCACGTGGATGTACTTGGCCATGGTACGATGACCATTCTCGGTCATGTAGAAGGTGATGAATCTGGGGGGAATGTTTAGTTCGAATCCGTCGGGGGCGTCAGCCTTGTCCCGAGCACATTGTTGCTCGGCCGATACTCCTCCTCCTCTGTAGTCTGGGAAGCAAGGGCTCTCTTTTGGTGCTGCCACACCAGCTCTTCTTCCTCGCCTCGTCCTCCTCGGCACAAGTGGTATCCCTTCATCTTGGGATTCCGATACTTGGCGGGGATCTTGGTTTTCTTTGTCCGAGTCGTCTTCTCGAGCTCGGAGGGTTGCACGGATGTGAATACCCCAGGACGTCGCGGGGTCCATGATGACGTTGGTAGGGGGGTCGACATTAATATATTGAGGCGTTGGTGGCAGAGGGATGCAGATGGGGTCGTTGTTACATGTACAGTTGTAGATGAGTTGTCCGCAATCATAGTGGATGTGGGAGTCGTCGGCGTCAGGATGGCCTGGACATGACAGGGCGGTTTGCTTACAACTTCCACAAACTCGCTCCACGTTACTGAGGTCGGAGCTGCTTGGAATCTTGATAAGCATCTGTGGAACAAGGATATTCTCGACGCGAGTAGTTGGTCCCTCTTCCATCTCCGATGAGTCTTCCTCCAATCCTCCAACGTCGTGTCCACATACATCAGGGGTTTCGGGGATGATGTCCTGTGGTTCGATGCATCGGAAGGCGGTGGCGACTTCGGCATAAGTGGGTGCGGTGATAGTAGGAAGATGGTAGGACATTTGTGAAGTATTAGAAGCAGCAGTGGGGGAAGTGGTCATTGTCCGACGAAGGAAGAACTGATGTGCTTCATCCAATGAATGGCCTGTCTTTATATGTGAGGGAGTAGGATTTAAAGTCCGTTTGAACTCAGCTAAGGCGTCAGGGGCATGTACGTCAGTGGCGTTGACCCACTGCGACTCCGAGTCTGGGTACCCCTTCCATTTGATAAGGAATTGTTTGCGCCTTGTTCTGCTGAATTGCCATTGGTCTAGAATCTTCTCGATTTCATATTCCTCTTCGCCATCGATTAATTCAGGAGGAGGTCTTGGGAAATTTGGTCCATGAAAGGAAGTCTCTCGATAAGGAGTGAGAAGATCGATGTGAAACACGTCGTGAATACTCCATTTGGCAGGTAATTCCAATCGATAATTGACAGGGGACATCACCTGAACAATCTGGAAGGGTCCATGTCGTTTGGGCGCAAGCTTGGCGCTTGGTTGATAAGTGCGCAGGTGACGTCCCTCCAGCCATACACGATCCCCTATTTGGAACTTGGGCGTATCTTTATGTGATACCCATGACTTCTGAGCTTTGATAATTTGTTTTTGAGCGTGTTCCCGTGCTTGTTTAAACTGATCAAGGCATAACGCCACTTGCGGTAAGGGACTAGGCGTCGAATTCCAATCAACACGAGGGTTATGTCCCATCAGAAGGAAGAACGGAGACTGCCCTGTGGCTTCGTTAGGCCAATTGTTATGCGTGAATTCTGCTATTGGAAGATAAAGATTCCAATTGTCTTGTCGTTCGTTTACCCAAAACGGAGATATTGTTCGAGCCATTGATTGGTTCGCTCTGATTGTCCATCTGTACGCGGATGATATGCGGTGGAAATGTTCTGATTAATCCCTAATTGTTTGCATAGTTCCTTGTGAACTTTGATGCGAATCTGGGATCCCTATCACTAATGATCTTGTTTGGTAATCCCTATCGCATGAACACGTGTTTGATGTACAGCGCAGCTGTTTCTTCTGCGTTGATTTCCTCATTACAAGGAATGAACACAGATGCTTTAGTACAGTCGTGATCCGTGATTGTAAGGATCAAATCATAACCCTGCGCAATGGGTAATTTAGTGATGAAATCGAGAGCGATAGTCTCGAAGGGCATAGCTTCCGGTTTAGGAAATATAGGTTGTAACGGAGCCCTAATAGGGCGGTTGTTGACTTTGTGTCGTTGACATTTGGCGCAACCTCTGACATATGCTAATACGTCTTGTCGTATCGTTGGCCACCAATAGTATCGTTCTACTATCTTGTCAGTTTTATTGATCCCTGGGTGACCGTGTACCCCAGTATCATGGTGAGCGGCAATTATTGATTTCCGCTTTTCACTTCCCTGAGTAATTACCCTCTTGCCTTCCTTGTACCATACCCCGTTGATCTTTTTGAGTTTGTGTGGGTCTACCCATGGTTTGATGATACTTTCGTCTTGGACATCTTCGTTGTTGGTTGACATTAATTCTTCTACCGCGAATGTTGTGTGTGAATGAACGGGCATTCCTACACGGTGTGTTGTGGTTGTTCGTACGAATACTTTGTCTGGTAATACCGTGATGTTTTCATTATCTTGTTCCCCATGATCGTAGTCAGGTCGTCTTGATAACGCATCTGCTCGTCCATTTGTGGTTCCCTTTATGTGATGAATTTCAAGATCGTATTCGGATAGTTCCAATACTTCCCTTGCGACTTGTCTACTGATTTTCTGAGGTTCTCTCCAATATCACAAGTTCATGTGGTCTGAGAATACTTTGATCTTGTGATGTGATCCTGCTAATAAGGGTCGCCAATGTCGTAACGCTTTAACAATAGCCAATAATTCAAGGTCATAGATATCATAGTTCCGTTCTGCTGCGTTTAGCGTCACAGAGTAGTAGCCTATGGGATGTCTTTTGCTGTCAGATTTCTTTTGGAGTAGTACTGCTCCCACCACGAATCCTGATGCATCTACTTCTAGTTTGAATTGGTCTTGTAATACCGGGTGTGCAAGTACCGGTTCGCTTGTGACTCGCCTTTTTAACAGGTCGAACGCGTGTTGTTGTGTTGGGCCCCAGTGCCATTCTGTAGTTTTTGTTACGTGCGAGCTGCACGTGAGCCTGACTTAGGCAACGTAGAGTGAACGTGGTGACTCAGCAGCAGTCTTACTCGAGCACGAAGGCTGAGTTACGTCTCAACGCGCGAAGGCGGAGTTGATACTTTGATCACTTGACACGCGGCCCCGAAGGACGAGAGAGGGAGAGAGAGAGAAACACGGCTTTTGGATAACAAGTTGAGAGAGTTACAAGAAATCCAAGCTATCAACCACAACAGTCGATAGCTTCCTTATATAGTACCGTATAGTAGCCCGCCTTTGTAAGTAAGACCGCCACTACTACTACTCATCCTCTGCTGTGTAATCGTCCACGTATGATCAGTAATCCTATCACAAACCCATCAGTCATCGTACAGTAATCAGTCATCACCTCGTCATATCATCAGTCATCGTCCAGTAATCAGTCATCACCTCGTCATGTCATCAGTCACCGTACAGTAATAGTCCGTTGTGCCATGCCCCCTGAGTTATTGGCTTAGGTCAGATACTTACTATGACCCGGGACGTTACATCACCCCCTTCACAAGGGTGAGCGCCCTCGCTCCACTACCCAATTGGGCACTGTGGTGAGCCCCACATCCGTCTCGTGCTCATCTCGTATCCTCTGCAGTGCGTGAGCCCTACCCAGCCGCTTCGCCGAGTGGCGCGAGCGATCAACGTGCACGAAGATGTCGTCTTCGAGCTTCTTGATCGCTGTCTCCAGCTCTTTGATGACCTCCTGGGACGTGCGGTAGCGCCTCACTTCGGCGGCAAGGGAAATGTCCCCTAACCTAGCAAGGGCTTCGTCTACCTGGCGCCGTCCCCGGAAGTCAGCGCGAAGGTATAACAGTTCTTCATGACTGTACTCAGCTGCGGGCCCCATGTCTCGACATGGTTAGGCGTGTATGTCTCCGCGGTATATGGGTAAACCCCTCCCCATGGTTCCAAAGGCCTCCGGATTGTTGAGCATTCTCACCCGCACATACCTGGCGGGGATGCGTCGACCCTCGTGCTCGATCACCATGGGTACCCAGTTCATCCCGTTGTTGAGGATGAACCCGTTGGGGGTAGGCGATATGGAACGGACAGGGCGCCTCGGCGCATCCGCTCGGCGCGTGTGGATGGGTGAGGAATTGCGAGCCTCCGCGTAGGACGGGAGTCCTCGCAAGGCGTATCCTTCCTCCGCAGTCGGTCCATAGATGACAGCAACCGGCGGTGCTCATCCTTCGTCATCCATGGCTTCGTTGGTAATGTCGTCTTCTTCTTCGTGGGTGATTCGAGGGGGCACGCGCATAGGGGCGCAGTGACAGTAGCTTTGAGGGTTGTCGCATCTTGTACAGATGATGTGGGCATCATGGTAGGAGCCGTCGGAAGACTCGTCACTGTCGTAGCGATCGACAGCGGTGGTGGATGTGAAGGCGGTGGAGGGCTGGAGGATACTTGCCTCATCAGCCGTTGTATCCTCATCCGTCTCTCCTTCGGCGTCATCTTCGTTACTTGGTCCAACCGCCATGAGGTCATCACCTCCTTCAGCAGCCCGTAGTCCCTCCTCATCTTCCTCCACTCTTCCGCTTGCGGGTGTGGGAAATCGCCGGCGAGCCTCGGCCAGGTCTCGTTCTTGTTGTTCTCGTTCGTCTCTGTCGTGCTCGGCGACCGCTCGGACCTGCTCGATGGCGGAGCAGAATGGGTCGTCCACATTGTTGGTGGTGTCGTAGGTGACGAGCTCCTCGACGGGAGGGAAGTCAATGGAGATGAGAGTGAGTGGGACATGTGCCATTGGAATGGGGGTCGATGTCCTTGTTCGTTCAATCGTTACTGCTTTTATGTGAGTCTCGGCTTCTGGATTGAACTGTTTGAACTTCCTTATCTCTTCCTCCGCGTGGACATCGTTCCACGGGACCCACTGGTTGTCCGAGTCAGGGTAGCCCTTCCATTTGATGAGATATTGGAGCTTACGCCCCCTTCCATGTCTTCTCGAGTCTAGTACTCTTTCAACCTCGTATTCTTCCACGTCTCCTACTAGTTCTGGTGGTGGGCGCTGATAGTTTGCGCCGTGAGTCATTGTTTCTTTGTAAGGGGTAAGGAGATCTGTGTGGAAGACATCATGGATGCTCCACTGCGTGGGAAGTTCAAGTCGATAGTTGACGGGAGACATCACCTGAACAATCTGGAATGGCCCGTGTCGTCTGGGCGCAAGCTTTGTGGTTGGTTGGTTGGTTCGAAGGTGACGTCCCTCGAGCCAGACCTTGTCCCCTATTTGATATTTGGGGGTGTCACGATGCTTGATCCATGACTGTTGCGCGCGTCGCATGTGATCCTGCGCCTGACTCCTTATCTCCTTCAATTGTTCTAGTCGCTTTTCAACTCGCGGTATTGGTGATTTCTTATCTGTCCAGTTGGTAAGCAGGTGGTAACCCATTAGCAATCTGAACGGCGTTTCTCGTGTGGACTCGTTAGTCCAATTGTTGTGTGCGAACTCCGCGAGCGCTAGATAGTCAGCCCAATTGTTTTGTCGCTCGTTAGTCCATAATCTAAGATACTGTTCCAACCATTGGTTGGTTCGTTCTGATTGTCCATCTGTTCGTGGGTGATAGGCCGTTGATATGTTTTGCTTTATCCCCAGGATTCGGCATAGCTCTCTTGTGAACTTTGATGCGAATCGGGGGTCTCTGTTGCTAATGATTTTTGATGGTAGTTCAAACCGCGATACAACGTGCTTTGCGTAGAGTGTTGCGGTTTCCTCGCCTGAGATTTCTTCTTTGCACGGTATGAATATGGACGCCTTTGAACAGTCGTGATCAGTGACGGTTAGTATCGAGTCGTATCCCCTTGATACTGGGAGTTTGGTGATGAAGTCTAGCGCTACCACCTCGAATGGCATTGCTTCCAGTTTCGGGAATATGGGTTGCAACGGTGCTTTCGTCCTTTGTGTGTTGACCTTACACCGCTGACATTCGGCGCATCCTTTGACGTACTCGGCAATGTCTTGCTTCATCGTGGGCCACCAGTAGTGGCGCTCTATTAGTTGTGTTGTTCGGTTTATTCCTGGATGGCCGTGAACGGGGGGGCCATGATGTGCTGAAATTACTTCTCTGATTTCCTCCACTGCTCCTGTTACGACGAGCCTCTGTCCTTGGTGCCACCAGAGTCCCTCTGCTTTTGTCAGTTTGTGAGGATCGACCCATTTGCGTATCCTCTGTTCGTCTTGTTGTGTGTTTGCCGTTCGTACAAATATTTTGTTTGGTAGTACGACAACATTCTCATTGTCTTTTTCTCCTTGATCATAGTCGGGTCTTCGAGATAGGGCATCGGCCCTTCCGTTGGCTGTTCCTTTGACATGGTGTATCTCGAAGTTGTATTCCTGTTACGTTCCCACTGAACGTTGATCCGACTTGGATCCGATGGGTCTTCCTTGTTTCTTCTTCGAGCAAAGCGCACGGCTTCTAAACTCAGGAACGACTTGAATGACTTGTAAAGGGCGAATAACCAATAAGGTCCCCTTAATACCGCCTAGCTTGAACTTCGTTTCAAGGTGGCAACGCCTAACACTTAAGTTGGCAACAAGATAGTCACAAAGAACAATGACTCTGCTATAAGACTGTCTGAACTTCCTGAGAATAGTACAGGTGGGTTTCAAGACAACTAAGCTAGCGAACCATAGCGCAACTTGTATAGTATTTATAGTAAGTGTCCATCAAGATATGAAGCCGACACATATAGTATGAGTAAGATCACAAAGGACGACTCACACATCTATAAGCGAATGTCTAATCACATCAGTAAGCGAATGAGTAAGTGAATGTCCAAGCATCACAAAGCATGAGTAAGCGAATGAGTAAGTGAATGTCTAAGCATCACTAAGCACGAATGATTCGAATAGTAAGCCAATAATATGCATCTGTAAGCAATGGCTCCGGCGCTAACACAGGCGCTCCTTGGACTAATCCATTGATAACACTTTCCTGAAAGGGGATCAAACCCGGCCCGCTGGAATACGTCCCAACGGCGGCCACGGCCCGCTGATATCAGCAGCGTCAGGTCGCTGGTCTTACACCACACAATCGCTGTTTGTCGTCGTTGGTCGTCTTCTGGACACAACTGTCTTCCGCCAATTCCATGGCTTCTTCCACCGTTCCGCGCCCCCCTGGCTTATTGCTTAGGTCAGATCCCGTGACCTGGGGGTTTCTCACATGACCGTGTCACGTGACCCTCATCCGTCCTGTAATAACCTTCCTGCCAGCATTTGGGGTCCTACCGCGAGTTATCAAGTTACTCACAAGCTGGCGGACTCTGCATGCCTCGTCATAAGCGAGGTAGCTATTGTCCTCTGCCGCTACGAGTGCACGTACGGCCTCTTCTTCCTCGATGTCTTCTTCTGCACGTGACTCCCAGGTATGCGCCTCTGGGTAATCCTGGCAATTCTTCCAATGTTCATGTAGACACTTATGCTGTTTCTGTGTTTTGGCGGCTTGAGCAAGGTCTGAGCGTAACAATTCCGCTAGTTCCAGTACTTCTCTTGCAATTCGGCGACTGATCTTCTGCGGGTCTCGCCAGTATCGAAGGTTGAGATGATCTGAAAATATGCGTACTTTGTGTGGAGATCTAGCTAATAGGTGTCTCCAGTTCCTCAACGCTTTTACAATGGCCAGCAGTTCGAGATTATAGATGTCGTAGTTTCGTTCTGCTGCATTGAGCGTCGCCGAATAGTATCCCACAGGATGTCGTTTTCCATCTGTCTTTTTCTGGAGGAGTACTGCTCCAACTGCAAATCCTGACGCATCTACTTCTAGGTCGAATTGTTGCGTCTGGTTGGCGTGTGCGAGAATGGGTTCTGTTGTTACCCGCTGTTTAAGCGTTTCGAACGCCTTTTGATGTCTTGTGCTCCACTGCCATGGTTCGTCTTTACGTGTTAGTTCATTTAGTGGTTTGGCAATGGTGGCGAAGCCTCTGATGAACTGCCGGTAAAAGTTGCAAAAACCAAGAAATGATCGTACGTCTTTTACTGAGGTTGGCGATTGCCAGTCGCGAACACCCGAAATTTTAACGGGGTCCATACGTGTTACCCCCTCTTCAAGGATTACCCCCAGGTAATCAATACTGGGAGCGTTGAAGACGCATTTCTCGGGTTTGAAGAAGAGGTCATGTTGCTGTGCTACCGCGAGTACGTCGCAGACCGCTTCTTGGTGTCTTTTGAGTGATTGTGGTTGTCGTTTGGTTGCTATGGCAATGTCATCCATATAGACCCTGATTTTCGTCCCGAATGTGTCATGTTTTGCTATCGTGGGTTGGTAGATGTTATTCATGAAGCTTTGAAATGTGGCCGGCGAGTTACACAGGCCAAAATACATGACCGTTGGTTCAAAGAGTCCGCGACGTGTTTTGAATGTGGCCTTGTGTTCGTCCCCTTCCCTGATTCGGATGTTATTGTATCCTTGTCGGACATCTAGCTTGCTGAATATTTGTGCTCCTCCAAGATCCCTGATTAGGTCGTCGATGAGGGGAAGCGGGTACTGGTTTCGTATTGTCCATTCGTTGATTTTTCGATAGTCCTGTACGGGTCGTAGTTTTCCGTCCTTCTTTTTAATGAAGAAAAAGGATGACGCGTACGGGGACTTTGAGGGACGAATATATCCCTTCTCTACTTGCTCGTCGATGAATTCGTCTAGCGCTGCATCTTCTACCCTTGTCATCGGGTATACTTTGCAGTCGATTACGTCGGGGGTCCCCTTCTTGAATTCAATTGCGTGATCGCAACTTCGTTTTGGTGGGAACCTTTTTGCCTCGTCTTCGTTGAATACCTTTGCGAATTTTTGGTATTCTTTTGGTATCTGGACCTTCTTGGTGTATTGTTTGGCTTCAATCGCCAGTTCAACTGCCGATCGTCGTCCATATACTTGTTCGTTTAGTTTTGTCACTATTTGTTCCTTCGTTTCCGTCGTGAACATTCGTGACACTTTCTCGTCATCTGCTTCTTCGTTGAGCAACCTTGCTAGTACTGCCTTTTTATCATTTGGATTGATCGTTCGCAGTACTATAGGGAGCTGTTTTTCGTCAATAGTGGCGTGGCGCCAGCTGAACCTTGGCTCGTAGGTTGCGAGCCATGGATATCCCAACAGTATGTCTTCTTTTCCTATGTCGGTGATAAGGAAGCGCATTTCTCTTTGAGTTCCTCCTGTTTCCACGTTAAGCGTAAGATAGTGTGTGATCTGTCCCGCTTTATTAGTGGTATCGTCAATATTGTAGATGTTTTTGGGCTTATCTAGTGCCCGTTGTCCTAATCCCATCCTTTTGACGAATTGTGGATGGATGAAGTTATCAGTGGCTCCTGAGTCCACTAATGCTTTGATGTCGGCCATGTTGTAACTTGCACGAATAGACACTGGTACTCTCATAGAACGGTAGCGCATAATGTACACAGAGTTACAACGTATTGCCCTCACCCAGGCCGCCAGGTTCAGGCGTTTCCAAAATCCTGTCCCATCAATTGTTGTAGGACCAGGTCTTTAACTTCCTCGTCGTCTCCTGCTACTCCTCGTAGCCATTCCGCTGCCTTTTCTTCTTTAGTTGGCGCGGCTTCTGTAGTGCGTACTTGTGTGTCGCGGCGTCTCCTGGGCTGCCTGCAGTCGCGACTGATATGACCCATCTTCTGGCAGTTGTAACACTGCGTTTGGCTGTGGTCTCGTTTGAATTGTCTTTGGATGAATCCCCCTCGTGGTGGGAATGGTGGTCTAGTGTTCCTGGGGTGGTTTGCTATGATCTCCTCGGCTCCCGCCAGTCGCCCTCGTACACGGTCTGCTGATGTGTCCATTCGGTCATCATTCTGGAGTGGTGCGAGCAACTTAGCTAGTGCTCCTCCTGTCGCACGTCCTGGTTTGAAGGCATCAAGGTTTCCCCTAACTGTTTGCATATGAATCCATTTTTGCTGCCTCTTTAGGGCGGATTCCCTCCATTCTTCATAGTTTCGGGGATCGTCGTGTTGGTACATGGTTTCGTACAACGCTCTTGGTAGTCCTCTTGTGAAGTACTTGATCGTTTGCTCGGTGTTGATATTGTACCCTGCGTGTCGAACGAGTTGTTCGTATAGGGCGATGTAGTCATCAATTTTTCCATCCTTCATGTGTATTCCGGCATCTAGTTGTGCCTGTGCTCGCTCCTTGCTAAGAACGTCGCCGAACTGCCTTTGAAAGGCGTGGAGCAGGTTTTCCCATAGCCTGTTGTCGAATTGATTGGTTCCCGTGGCTACTTCGTTTACAAGCCATCGACTTGCGGACATGACCCATTGGTTAACCGCGTTTCCCTGAATGTATGTTAGGAACAACATAGCTTTTTGGTATTTGTTCAGCATTGCTGAGTGGTTTGCGTTGACCCCCGCGTAGACTTCCCATTGGAGGATAAAGGCCTCGGCTTGTGACCTTTGTCCTGTAAATGTAGGCAGTGGGTTACCGATGAATTTATCGTTGCCTCCTTGGTGTGCGTTGTGGGCTATCGCGGGTCCTACCGGGGGTGGTCCTCCTCCTGGCAGTCCTCCTCCTGGCGGTCCTCCTCCTGGCGGTCCTCCTCCTGGCGATCCTCCACCTTGTGGTCGTAATGGTGGAAATGGCCTATTATCCGGCGAGGGTACTCTGTTGCGGTTAAGTCTGAATTCATAGAACATGTTAGTTCCTTCAGGGATGCTTGGGGCATCAGGGACATCCGGTCCCATGGCTCGGTTGGCGGCTTCCATGTCTTCTGGTTATAGTTGTTGGACGTGACCCGTTTGCTCATTGATGACGAGTCGGGGTGGTGATACTTCTGTTTGGGTAGTCATGTAGCTGAATGGTATTCCTCTAATTGGTTCGGGAATATGCAACTCAGCTGTTTGTGCGACTAGTGCGTCTATTTCTGGCGACTGTACTGTGATTTCTTCGGGTTCAGCTTCAGCAGCTTCACTTCGGGGGGTTGGCGATCGTTCGCTAGTATGACTTGACGGAGATGGAGTAGTTGTTCGTATTTGAAATTTGGTCCTAGGTGGTTCTGTATCAAGGTTTTGCTCTCCTTGGCCGTCTATGGTTCCTTGTTGGTTAATTGGTCGTGCGTCGACCAATGGTATGTTGATGTGTAGATCGTCGGCGGCTGGTCGTGTTGCTTCGAAATAGTTGTTGGTGTTGCTCCACCTGAGTTCGACCCAGCAACAGCGCTCTCTGTTGAACACTACGGGGTGAAATCGTTGTGCTGTAGCTGCTTCCGCGTAATATCCTGTGTTGTTTTCCTCGGATCTTCTGGTGTCTGGTACGTGTCGCCACCTTACTCGTCCTACAAGGTATCGGGTAGGTGCGTCTCGTTCTCTTGAGTCGATGCGATAGGGCACGAAGTCCCAGCCATCTTTAGTGTTGAGAGTTGCCACGGCGTTCGACTTTAGTAGAGCTTGGATTTAATGTTACGTGCGAGCTGCACGTGAGCCTGACTTAGGCAACGTAGAGTGAACGCGGTGACTCAGCAGCAGTCTTACTCGAGCACGAAGGCTGAGTTACGTCTCAACGCGCGAAGGCGGAGTTGATACTTTGATCACTTGACACGCGGCCCCGAAGGACGAGAGAGGGAGAGAGAGAGAAACACGGCTTTTGGATAACAAGTTGAGAGAGTTACAAGAAATCCAAGCTATCAACCACAACAGTCGATAGCTTCCTTATATAGTACCGTATAGTAGCCCGCCTTTGTAAGTAAGACCGCCACTACTACTACTCATCCTCTGCTGTTACGTGCGAGCTGCACGTGAGCCTGACTTAGGCAACGTAAGGTGAACGCGGTGACTTAGCAACTTGTCAACTCTAGCACAAAGGCAGAGGATCGTCTCAACGCGTGAAGGCGGAGTCTTGCTTTTGGTAACAACACGGCCCGAACGGGCGAAGAGAGAGAGAGAGAGAGAAAGGAAGCCTCCTGGATTCGATATGAGAAGTGTACAAGAAATCCAAGCTATCGACCACAACAGTCGATAGCTTCCTTATATAGTACCACACTGCAGTCCGCCTTCGTCAGCGAGACCGTCACTACTACTACTACTCCTCCTCTGCTGTGTAATCGTCCACGTCTGATCAGTAATCGTATCACAAACCCATCAGTCATCGTACAGTAATCATCGGTCATCCACAACCTGTCGTTGTACAGTAATCAGTCAGCGAACCATCAGTCATGCATCAGTACAGTAAGAGTCCCCTTAGATCACGTCCCATCGCTTATGGGTTAGGTCAGATACTTACTATGACCCGGGACGTTACATCACCCCCTTCACAAGGGTGAGCGCCCTCGCTCCACTACCCAATTAGGTACTGTGGTGAGTCCAACGTCTGTCTCATGCTCGTCCCGTATCCTTACGAGGGCGTGCGCCCTTCCTAACCTCTTCGTGGAGTGTCGCGAGCGGTCGACATGCATGAAGATGTCGTCTTCGAGCCGCTTGATCGCGATTTCCAACTCCTTAATGACTTCCTGGGACGCGCGGTAGCGCCTCACTTCAGCGGCGAGGGAAATATCCCCCAACCTGGCGAGGGCTTCATCCACCTGGCGCCGTCCCCGGAAGTCAGCGCGAAGGTACATTAATTCTTCGCGGGTGTACTCAGCTGCGGGTCCCATGTCTCGGCATGGTTCGGCGTGTATATCCCCACGGTATATCGGCTCGCCCCTCCCCATCGTCCCGAAGGCCTCTGGGTTGTCTTGCATCCTCACCTGCACGTACCTGGCGGGGATACGCCGACCCTCGTGTTCGAGTACCATGGGCACCCAGTTCATCCCGTTGTTGAGGACGAAGCCTTGGGGGGTAGGCGATATGGCACGGATAGGGCGCCTCGGCGCATTCGCTCGGCGCGTATTGATGGGTGATGGATCTCGGGCTTCGGCGTATGAGGGCAATCTTCCCATGGCGGCATACCCTTCCTCCGCAGTCGGTCCATAGATGACAGCAACCGGAGGTGCTCGTTCTTCGTCATCCAGGGCTTCGTTGGTAATGTCGGCGTCTTCTTCTTCGTCGTTGTTGTGGTTTCGAGGGGGAATGCGCATGGGAGCGCAGTGACAGTAGTCTTGGGGGTTATCGCACCTGGTGCAGATAACGTTGGCGTCGTGATACGAACCATCGGAGGATTCGTCGCTGTGGTATTGGTCGATAGCGGTGGTGGATGTGACGGCGGTGGAGGGCTGGACGATACTTGCCTCATCAGCCGCTGTATCCTCGTCCGTCTCTCCGTCGCCGTCATCCTCGTCACTTGATCCAGTCGCCATGATGTCATCACCTCCTTCATCAGCCTGTAGTCCCTCCTCATCTGCCTCCACTCTTCCGCTTGCGGGTGTAGGGAATCGCCGGCGAGCCTCGGCCAGGTCTCGGGCTGCTTGTTCGTTGATGGCTGTTGTTCTGACGTGTTTGACCGCTGAGCAGAAGGGGTCGTCGACGTTGTTGTTGTCGTCATAGGTAGTGAGGGTAGCGACATGGGGGATCTCGTCGATGTTGATGATGGTGTTGGGAGCATAGGACATCTTATGAGGGGAGGAAAGGAATGATGGTGTTGACGGTCCTGTCGATGCTGCTTTTATGTGAGTTTCGGCGGTTGGGTTAGACCGTTTGAACTTCCTTATCTCTTCGTCCGCATGTACATCATTCCATGAGACCCACTGATTGTCCGAATCGGCGTAGCCTTTCCACTTGATTAGGTATTGCAGCTTGCGCCCGCGTCCATGTCTTCTCGAGTCTAGTACTTTTTCGACCTCGTATTCTTCCACGTCCCCTACCAATTCTGGTGGTGGGCGTTGATAGTTTACACCGTGAGTCAGCGTTTCTTTGTAAGGGGTAAGGAGATCTGTGTGGAAAACATCGTGGATGCTCCACTGCGTGGGAAGTTCGAGGCGATAGTTTACGGGAGACATCACCTGAATGACCTGAAATGGTCCGTGTCTCCTGGGCGCAAGCTTTGTGGTTGGTTGGTTGGTTCGAAGGTGCCGTCCCTCCAGCCAGACTTTGTCCCCTACTTGATATTTGGGGGCGTCACGATGTTTGACCCATGACTGTTGCGCGCGTCGCATGTGATCCTGTGCCTGATTCCTTATCTCCTTCAATTGTTCAATCGCTTCTCGACTCGTGGTATCGGCGACTTTTTATCTGTCCAGTTAGTAAGGGGGTGGTAGCCCATTAGCAATCTGAACGGTGTTTCACGTGTGGACTCATTAGTCCAATTGTTATGTGCGAACTCCGCGAGCGCTAGGTAATCAGCCCAATTGTTTTGTCGCTCGTTGGCCCATAGTCTGAGGTATTGTTCCAACCATTGGTTTGTTCGTTCGGATTGCCCATCTGTTCGTGGGTGGTAGGCCGTTGATATGTTTTGTTGTATCCCTAGGATTCGACACAGCTCTCTTGTGAACTTGGAGGCGAACCGGGGATCCCTATCGCTGATGATTTTTGCTGGTAGTCCAAACCGCGCCACTACGTGTTTTGCGTAGAGCGTCGCGGTTTCTTCACCTGAAATCTCCTCTCTGCATGGTATGAATATGGACGCTTTGGAACAGTTGTGGTCAGTGACTGTTAGTACCGAATCGTATCCTCGCGATACCGGTAGCTTAGTGATGAAGTCTAGCGCTACTACCTCGAATGGCATTGCTTCCGGTTTCGGGAATATCGGTTGTAGTGGTGCCTTGGTTTTTTGCGTGTTGACCTTGCACCGTTGGCATTCAGCGCATCCTCGAACGTACTCGGTAACGTCTCGCTTCATGTGGGCCACCAGTAGTGGCGTTCCACCAGTTGCGTCGTTCGTTTATTCCTGGATGGCCGTGAACGGGGGGTCATGGTGTGCGGAATCACTTCTCTGATTTCCTCCATTGTTCCCGTTATGACGAGTCTTTGTCCTTGGTACCACCAGAGTCCTTCTTCTTTGGTTAGTTTGTGGGGATCAACCCACTTGCGTATTCTCTGTTCATCTTGTTGTGTGTTTGCTGCTCGTACAAATATTTCGTTGGTAGTACGACGATGTTCTCGTTGTCTTTCTCCCCTTGGTTGTAATCGGGTCTTCAGATAACGCATCGGCCCTTCCATTGGCTGTCCCCTTGACATGGTGTATCTCGAAGTTGTACTCCGCTAGTTCCAGTACTTCCCTGGCAATTCGACGACTGATCTTCTGGGGATCTCGCCAGTACCGAAGGTTGAGATGATCTGAGAATATGCGTACTTTATGTGGAGATCCTGCCAATAGATGTCTCCAGTTCCTTAACGCTTTTACAATGGCCAGCAGTTCGAGGTTGTAAATGTCGTAGTTTCGTTCTGCTGCATTGAGCGTCGCCGAGTAGTATCCGACAGGATGTCGTTTTCCGTCGCCTTCTTTTGGAGAAGTACGCTCCGACCGGAATCCTGATGCGTCTACTTCCAGGTCGAACTGTTGTGTTTGATCTGCGTGCGCGAGGATGGGTTCTGTGGTTACCCGTCGTTGAGTGTTTCGAATGCGTCTTGATGTCTCGTGTTCCACTGCCATGGTTCATCTTTGCGTGTTAGTTCGTTTAACGGTTTGGCGATGGCCGCGAAGCCTCTGATGAACTGCCGATAAAAGTTGCAGAAACCGAGAAATGATCGTACGTCTTTTACTGATGTTGGTGATTGCCAGTCGCGAACACCTGAAATTTTGACGGGGTCCATACGTGTTACCCCCTCTTCAAGGATTACCCCCAGGTAATCGATACTGGGAGCATTGAAGACACATTTCTCGGGTTTGAAGAAAAGGTCATGTTGCTGCGCTACTGCAAGTACGTCACATACTGCTTCTTGGTGTCTTTTGAGTGATAGTGGTTGCCTTTTGGTCGCGATGGCAATGTCGTCCATGTAGACTCTGATTTTTGTTCCTAGTGCTTCGTGTTTCACTATTGTAGGTTGGTAGATGGTATTCATGAAACTTTGAAATGTGGCCGGCGAGTTGCATAGGCCAAAGTACATGACCGTTGGTTCGAAGAGTCCGCGTCGTGTTTTGAACACGGCTTTGTGTTCATCTCCTTCCTTGATTTGAATGTTGTTATATCCTTGTCGGACATCTAGTTTGCTAAATATTTGCGCTCCTCCAAGATCCCTGATGAGGTCGTCAATAAGGGGAAGCGGGTATTGGTTCCGTATTGTCCATTCGTTGATTTTTCGGTAGTCCTGTACTGGTCGTAGTTTTCCGTCCTTCTTTTTAATGAAGAAGAAGGATGACGCGTATGGGGACTTTGAGGACGAATATATCCCTTCTCTACTTGTTCGTCGATGAATTCGTCCAACGCTGCGTCTTCTACCCTTGTCATTGGGTATATTTGCAGTCTATTACGTCGGGTACCCCCTTTTTGAACTCGATGGCGTGATCGCAGCTTCGTTTTGGGGGAAACCGTTTTGCTTCGTCTTCGCTGAATACCTTTGCGTATTTTTGGTATTCCTTTGGTACATGGACTTCTTTGGTGTATTGTTTGGCGTCGATTGCTAGTTCGACCGCTGAACGTCGTCCATGTACTTGCTCCTCTAGTTTTGCCACTATGTGGTCTTTTTCTTCCACTGTGAATATTCGCGATACTTTCTCGTCATTGTCTTCCTCTTTGAGCAGCCTCGCTAGTACTGCTCTTTTGTCGTTTGGGTTGATTGATCGTAGTACTATGGGGAGTTGCTTCTCGTCGATGGTGGCATGTCGCCAGCTAAACCTTGGTTCGTAGTTTGCGAGCCACAGATATCCCAGTAGTATGTCTTCTTTACCGATGTCGGTAATGAGGAAGCGCATTTCTTTTTGGACTCCTCCCGTTTCCACGTTAAGCAGGAGATAGTGTGTTATCTGTCCCGCTTTATTAGTGGTATCGTCGATATTGTAGATGTTTTTGGGCTTATCTAATGCCCGCTGTCCTAAACCCATCCTTTTGACGAATTGTGGATGGATGAAGTTATCGGTGGCTCCTGAGTCCACTAATGCTTTGATGTCGGCCATATTGTAACTTGCGCGAATGGACACTGGTACTCGCATAGAACGGTAGCGCATAATATACACGGAGTTACAATGTATTGCCCTTACCCAGGCCGCCGGGTTTAGGCATTTCCAAAATCCTGTCCCATCAACTGCTGCAGGACCAGGTCTTTGACTTCCTCGTCGTCTCCTGCTACTCCTCGTAGCCATTCCGTCGCCTTTTCTTCTTTAGTTGGCGCGGTCTCGGTGGTGCGTACTTGCGGGTCGCGGCGTTTTCTGGGTTGTCTGCAATCGCGACTGATGTGACCCATCTTTTGGCAGTTGTAACACTGCGTTTGGCTATGGTCCCGCTTGAACTGTCTTTGGATAAATCCCCCTCGTGGTGGGAATGGTGGTTGCGGTGGTCTGGTGTTCCTGGGGTGGTTGGCTATGATTTCCTCGGCTCCTGCTAGCCGTCCTCGTACACGATCTGCAGATGTGTCCATTCGGTCGTCATTCTGGAGTGGCGCGAGCAACTTAGCTAGTGCTCCTCCTGAAGTACGTCCTGGCTTGAAGGCGTCAAGGTTTCCCCTGACTGTCTGCATGTGAATCCATTTCTGCTGCCTTTTTAGGGCGGATTCCCTCCATTCTTCGTAGTTCCGGGGGTCGTCGTGTTGATACATGGTTTCGTATAACGCTCTTGGTAGTCCTCTGGTGAAGTACTTGAGCGTTTGTTCGGCGTTGATATTGTACCCTGCGTGTCACACGAGCTGTTCGAATTGGGCGATGTAGTCGTCAATTCTTCCATCTTTCATGTGTATTCCGGCATCCAATTGTGCCTGCGCTCGTTCCTTGCTGAGAACGTTGCCGAACTGCCTTTGAAAGGCATGGAGCAGGTTTTCCCATAGCCTGTTGTCGAATTGATTGGTTCCCGTGGCTACTTCGTTTACAAGCCATCGACTTGCGGACATGACCCATTGGTTAACCGCGTTTCCCTGAATGTATGTCAGGAACAACATAGCTTTTTGGTATTTATTCAGCATTGCTGAATGGTTTGCGTTGACTCCTGCGTAGACCTCCCATTGAAGGATAAAGGCCTCGGCTTGTGATCGCTGTCCTGTAAATGTGGGCGGTGGGTTACCGATGAATTTATCGTTGCCCCCTTGGTGTGCGTTGTGAGCTACTGCAGGTCCTGCCAGTGGTGCTCCTCCTCCTGGCGGTCCTCCTCCTGGCGGTCCTCCTCTTGGCGGTCCTTGCTGTCGTAATGGTGGGAATGGTCTATTCTCAGGGGATGGTACTCGATTGCGGTTAAGCTTGAATTCGTAGAACATGTTAGTTTGGGGATGCTTGGCGCATCGGGGACATCTGGTCCCATTGCTCGGTTGGCGGCTTCCATATCTTCTGGTTGTAGTTGTTGTACGTGACCCGTTTGTTCATTGATGAGGAGTCGGGGTGGCGATACCTCTGTTTGAGTGGTCATGTAGCTATATGGTATTCCTCTGATTGGTTCGGGAATATGTAACTCAGCTGTTTGCGCGACTAGCGTGTCTATCTCTGGTGATTGCACCGCTATTTCTTCGGGTTCTGCTGCTTCGCTTTGTGGGGTTGGCGATCGTTCGCTAGTATGGCTTGATGCTGTCCTTGTTGCGGTTCTTAGCTGGAATTCGGTCCTTGGTGGTTCCGATTCGAGATTTACTTCTTCCTGACCATCTATAGGTCCTTGTTCGTTAATTGGTCGTGCGTCTACCAGTGGTACGTTGATATGTAGATCGTCTGCCGCTGGTCGTGTTGCTTCGAAGTAGTTATTGGTGTTGCTCCACCTGAGCTCGACCCAGCAACAGCGTTCTCGGTTGAATACTACGGGATGAAACCTTTGTGCGGTAGCTGCTTCTGCGTAGTACCCCGTATTGTTTTCTTCAGATCTTCTGGTGTCTGGCACGTGTCGCCACCTAACTCGTCCTATAAGGTAGCGAGTGGGCGCGTCTCGTTCTCTCGAGTCGATGCGATAGGGTACAAAGTCCCAGCCGTCTTTGGTATTGAGAGTCGCCACGGCGTTCGATAGATGATAAGGAGCTTGGATTTAATGTTACGTGCAAGCTGCACGTGAGCCTGACTTAGGCAATGTAAGGTGAACGCGGTGACTTAGCAACTTGTCAACTCTAGCACAAAGGCAGAGGATCGTCTCAACACGCGAAGGCGGAGTCTTGCTTTTGGTAACAACACGGCCCGAACGGGCGAAGAGAGAGAGAGAGAGAGAAAGGAAGCCTCCTGGATTCGATATGAGAAGTGTACAAGAAATCCAAGCTATCGACCACAACAGTCGATAGCTTCCTTATATAGTACCACACTGCAGTCCGCCTTCGTCAGCGAGACCGTCACTACTACTACTACTCCTCCTCTGCTGTGTAATCGTCCACGTCTGATCAGTAATCGTATCACAAACCCATCAGTCATCGTACAGTAATCATCGGTCATCCACAACCTGTCGTTGTACAGTAATCAGTCAGCGAACCATCAGTCATGCATCAGTACAGTAAGAGTCCCCTTAGATCACGTCCCATCGCTTATGGGTTAGGTCAGATACTTACTATGACCCGGGACGTTACATCTGCTGTGTAATCGTCCACGTATGATCAGTAATCCTATCACAAACCCATCAGTCATCGTACAGTAATCAGTCATCACCTCGTCATATCATCAGTCATCGTCCAGTAATCAGTCATCACCTCGTCATGTCATCAGTCACCGTACAGTAATAGTCCGTTGTGCCATGCCCCCTGAGTTATTGGCTTAGGTCAGATACTTACTATGACCCGGGACGTTACAGTTTTCTTCGTGAGTTCGTTTAGTGGTTTGGCAATTGATGCGAATCCTCTGATGAACAGGCGATAAAAATTGCAAAAGCCCAAAAAAGATCGTATGTCCTTAACCTTAGTTGGTGTTGGCCAGTCTTTTATGCCTGCAATTTTGACGGGGTCCATACGAGTTACCCCTTTTTCAAGGATTACCCCCAGGTAATTGAGAGATGGTGAATGGAAAGTGCATTTCTCGGGTTTGAAAAATAGGTCGTACTGTGCCGCTATAGTCAGTACATCTCGAACTGCTTCAACATGATCTGCTAGATTTGTTCGCGTGGCAATACCAATGTTGTCCATGTAGACACGAATAGTGGTTCCTTTTGCTTCATGTTTAGTAATCGTATCCCTGTATATGTGGTTCATCATTGACTGAAATGTAGCGGGTGAGTTTGTTAGCCCGAAGAACATCACTGTCGGTTCAAAAAGCCCATAAGGCGTTTTGAATGCCGCTTTGTGCTCGTCCCCTGTTTTGATGCGGATGTTATTATATCCCCATCGTACATCGAGTTTGGTGTAAATGTGAGCACCGCTAAGGTCTTTAATGAGAGTTTGAATTAGCGGTAAAGGGTAATTGTTGTGAATGGTGAATTCATTGATTTGTCGATAATCCTGTACGGGGTGTAGTTTTCCATCCTTCTTTTTGACAAAGAAAAATGGTGATGCATACTGTGATTTGGAGGGTCTGATATACCCTTTATTGAGGTGTTCGGTTATGAAATCTCGTAATGGTTTATCTTCCAATTGTGATAGTTCATAGATAGAACAATTGATGTGATCGGGAGTATTTGTTTTGAATTTGATCGCATGATCCCATTCTCGAGAAGGGGGAAATCGATGTGATTCTTCTTCGCTAAAAACCCTTTTGAAGTCTTCATATTCTTTTGGCACTTCAACCTCCTTTTTAGGTCCTGTGGTGATAGTGAGATCAGTAGCTGCTCCTCTAATAGAAGATTGTGCTTCCAATTCGGTCATGATGTTGCTCTTCTTTGTTTCAGAAAGTATGTGGGCCACTACGCTGGCATTGACCATGGGATGAAACAACTTGATTACAATCGGTAGTGTTTTCTCATTGATAGTTCCATGTTTCCAGCTGAATTTTGGTTTGAAGGTACTGAGCCATGGATACCCAAGGAGGAGATCCTCTTTTCCGATATCCGCTAAGAGGAATCTCATTTTCCTGGTAATCCCTTTTGTCAATATTTGTAAATCGACAAAGTGAGTGACTGATCCCTTTTTGTTTAGAGTATCATCGATATTGAATAATTGTTTTGGGTTTGCCAATGGGATCGCACCCAATCCCATTCATTTCACAAATCATGGATTTATGAAATTGTCCGTTGCTCCTGAGTCTACTAATGTTTTTATATCGGCCTTGTTGCTGCTGGTTCAGATCGATACTGGAATTCGCATAGAACGGAAGCGAGTTATGTATACAGCATTACAACGTAGAGCCCTCACCCAGGCCGTCGGGTTCAGGCGTCCCCAAAATCCTTAGTTCCCATCAACTCCTGCATTGCCATGGCTTTAAATTCTTCGGTTTCGTTGGCCACAGTTCGTAGCCAATCATTCTTCCTTTCTTCAGTAGTGCGATTATCCGCTACCATTTGAGCGATGTGGAGGTCTTCCCCTATTTCAGAGCGATCATCCACCACTTCTATGCCCCTAGAATTGCTAAAGGGCCTAGGTGGATTGCGTGGTTGACGTGGCTGGGAGCAATTGCGACTGAGGTGCCATTTCTTTTGACAATTATAACAAATTACTTCCCTGAGATCTGGAGGTTGCCTCCTTTGCAGGAATCCCTCACAAGGCTTGAAAGGTGGTTGTGGATTATTGAGATATGGTCTTGGCTGTGCCATTACGTCCTCTGCATGTGCTAGCCGTCCTCTGGCCCTAGCTCGATCGGCTGATGTATCCATCGCATCTGGATGGTGTCGGAACTGTCTCCAATTTGTTTGAATTGGTGGTGATGGTCGAGGTTGTATCTTGTATTGATCGATTTTGTTCTTTATATGGAGATATTGACCTTGGCTTTTGATGGCAGATCTCTTCCAATCATCGTAGTCTGTGGGATTGTCGTGAAGGTAGATGGTCTCGTGCAACTTGGCTGGTAGTCCATTTGCGAATAAATCGAGAACCATTGGTTGATCTATGTTATAGCCAGCATATCTGACTAGTTGTTCGAATTTCGCCACGTACGCATCAATATCCCCTTTCTCCATTTTGATGCCCCTTCGCAATTCTGTTTGCGCTTTTTCTTCCTTTAGAGTGTCCGCGTATTGCCTCATGAACGAGGAGTGTGTGTTGTACCATAACCAATTGTCGTAAGGATCTCTCCCGTTGACGTCCACTTGAACTCGTAGCCAAGCGACCATTGACCCTACCCATTCAGTTACTGCCGTTCCTTGGATATAGGTGAGAAATAACATAGCTTTCTGGTATGGACTGCGCATAATGGAATGGGTAGTGTTGATTCCTTCATATAAGCTCCATTGCATGAGAAATTCCTCCGCTTTTTCATGGTCGCCCGCGAATATGGCTGGCGGATTTCTGCAAAATTTGTCATTGGTCGCTGGTAAGGGTGCTTGTGCCACTGGTACTGGTGCTGGTGGGTTTCCGGCAGGTGGTCCTGCACCACCATTACCACCATTACCTCCACCTCCTCCTGGGTTTCCTCCTGGGCCTCCTCCTTGGCCTCCTTGAGGTGGGTCCACAAGTGCTCAAAATGCCATAATCGTTGGCGCCACTGGTGAGTTAGTAAGAGAGTAGACTGGTTGTGCGGGTACACTTCCCGTGGAAGCCTGGGCTTGGACATGAGAGGTAAGTGTCGTCATGGCTTCTAATCGTAATGATTCTGTAGCGATTGCTAGGTTGATTCCTTGTTGTGATGGAGAAGATGATCTTGCTCCAAGAGATGCGTTACTCTTAGTACTTGGTGATGGGGGTGGTGTAGTGGACGCTAGTCTGGTGGCTATGATTGTACTTTCCAACTCTTGTAATTCTTCCTGTGTGAGCTCGTTGATGTAGATATCACAGCCTAAATCTTCCAAGGCTGTTCGGAAACCTTCCCACTCTCCGTCTCGGTCCTGTGGTTGGAACCAGCGAATTTCAACCCAAATGTATCGATCGTATACAAACTCAACTGTGACAGTTTGATTGTCTTCTTGACTCTTGGCGTGATATCCTGTAGTACCTGTAGTTGTACTATACCAGTACTCTGTGTTCTTGCGAAACCGTTGTGGTACGTTGTCAGTGCCTCTGTGTTGGAACCAAAAATCGTCACAGTTGTGACAACGTTCTCGTGTAGTTTCTGATGACGCCATGTTGAAGCTTGGTCTTAATGTAGCATTATCACCTAACGCTTGTTCAACTTGAACAACCTGGCGGCGAGATACTCGAGTGTATGGATGAATCGTGATAGTCACTGGCAACTTAGCTTAGTTGCACTGCCACTAGGTCGTTGTACTAGACACTAGGGTATCCGAAGGATAAGCTTCAATCGATAGATTGGAAGAAGAGATGAGTCGACTGGTGATGATTCAAGAAGACCAAGCTAGAGAGCCTTGGTCTTTACTACACGACTTATATACAGTTACGCACTGGCTTTAAAGCGCAGTTTGGAGTCCCAAACCCTAGTACAACTATACTAGTACTGAGTCATTACAAAAACCTGAAACACCGGCGAACCCAAATGCCGGCGACGCGTAAGTGTCCATGACTAATAACGGCTTACTATCGTAGTCATTACCGAACAGTAAGCGTCCCGAACTCCGAGACCTCGTAATGATGATGAGAATTAGTCCGCAACATGTCAAACCGTGACAATACACGATCCCCTACTTGGAATTTGGGTGTATCTTTATGTGACACCCATGACCTCTGGGCCTTGACAATTTGCTTTTGGGCTTGTTCTCGTGCTTGTTTGAACTGATCGAGACATAACACCACTTGCGGAAGAGGACTAGGTGTAGAATTCCAATCAGCACGAGGGTTATGCCCCATCAATAAGAAGAACGGAGACTGTCCTGTGGCCTCGCTGGGCCAATTGTTATGTGTGAATTCTGCTATTGGGAGATAGAGATTCCAATTGTCTTGTCTTTCATTTACCCAAAAGCAAAGATATTGTTCTAGCCATTGATTGGTCCACTCCGATTGTCCATCTGTACGAGGGTGATACGTGGTAGAGATGTTTTGACTAATCCCCAGTTGTTTGCATAATTCTCTCATGAACTTGGATGCGAATCGGGGATCTCTATCACTGATGATTTTGTTTGGTAGTCCGTATCGCATGAACACATGTTTGATATACAGTGCAGCTGTTTCCTCTGCATCGATTTCTTCATTACAGGGAATGAATACGGACGCCTTTGTACAGTCGTGGTCTGTGACTGTGAGGATGGAATCATATCCTTGTGCAATTGGTAATTTAGTGATAAAATCAAGAGCGATAGTTTCAAATGGCATAGCTTCTGGTTTGGGAAATATGGGTTGTAGCGAAGCCCTAATAGGGCGATTGTTGATTTTGTGCTGTTGGCATTTGGCGCAGCCTCTTACGTATGCCAACACATCTTGTCGAATCGTTGGCCACCAATAGTATCGTTCTACTATCTTGCCGGTTTTGCTGATCCCTGGATGACCGTGTACTGGGGTATCATGATGAGCGGCGATGATTGACTTTCGCTCCTCACTTCCCTTGGTGATTACTCTTCTGCCTTCTTTGTACCATACCCCGTTGATCCTCTTGAGTTTATGAGGATCCACCCATGGTTTGATGATATTTTCATCTTACGCGTCCTTGCCGCTATTCGATGTCATTTCTTCTACTGAAAAGGTTGCTGACGAATGGATGGGCATCCCAGTACGGTGTGCGTTTGTATTTCGTATGAATAACTTGTCTGGTAGCACTGTAACATTTTCGTTATCTTGTTCCCCATGTTCGTAATCGGGTCGTCTTGATAATGCATCAGCCCGTCCATTTGCAGTTCCTTTTATGTGATGAATTTCAAGATTGTATTCTGATAATTCCAGTACTTCCCTTGCAACTCGTCAACTAATCTTCTGAGGTTCTCTCCAGTACCGCAAGTTCATGTGATCCAAAAATACTTTGATTTTGTGGTGTGATCCTGCTAACAAAGGTCTCCAGTGATGTAACGCCTTGACTATTGCCAATAGTTCAAGGTCATAGATATCATAGTTTCGCTCTGCTGCATTCAACGTTGCGGAATAATAGCCTATGGGATGTCTTTTGCCATCAGTTTTCTTTTGGAGTAATACCACTCCCACCACAAATCCTGATGCATCTACTTCCAGTTCGAATTGATCTTGTAATACCGGATGTGTAAGTACCAGTTCACTTGTGACACGTCTCTTTAGTATGTCAAACGTGTGTTGTTCTGTTGGGCCCCAGTGCCATTCCGTGGCTTTCTTCGTGAGTTCGTTCAGTGGTTTGGCGATTGATGCAAACCCTTTGATAAACAGGCGGTAAAAATTGCAAAACCCTAGAAAAGATTGTACATCCTTAACTTTGTTTGGCGTTGGCCAGTCCTTTATGCCTGCAATTTTGATGGGGTCCATACATGTTACCCCTTTTTCAAGGATTACCCCCAGGTAATTGAGGGATGTCGAGTGAAAGGTGCACTTCGCCGGTTTGAAAAATAAATCATACTTTGCTGCCACTTTCAGGACGTCCCGGACTGCCTTGATATGGTCGGCTAGGTTTGTCCGGGTAGCGATACCGATGTCGTCCATGTAGACACGAATAGTGGTCCCTTTTTCTTCGTGTTTGGCAATCGTGTCTCTGTATATGTGATTCATCATTGACTGGAATGTAGCGGGCGAGTTTGTTAATCCAAAAAACATCACTGTAGGTTCGAAGAGCCCATAGGGTGTTTTGAATGCTGCTTTATGTTCGTCTCCCGCTTTGATGCGGATGTTGTTGTATCCCCATCGTACATCAAGTTTGGTGTAAATGTGTGCACCGCTAAGGTCTTTGATGAGAGTTTGGATCAACGGTAAAGGGTAGTTATTGCGGATGGTAAACTCGTTGATTCTTCGGTAGTCCTGTACCGGACGTAATTTTCTGTCCTTCTTTTTTACAAAGAAGAATGGTGACGTGTACTGTGATTTGGAGGGTCTGATATACCCTTTATTGAGGTGTTCTGTTATGAACTCTCGCAATGGTTTGTCCTCCAATTGTGACAGTTCATATATGGAGCAATTGATGTGATCTGGAGTGTTCGCTTTGAACTCGATTGCATGATCCCATTCCTGAGAAGGGGGGAATCGATGGGATTCTTCTTCGCTAAAAACCTTTTTGAAGTTGTCATATTCTTCTGGAATTGTGATTTCTTCCTTTGGTCCTGCGGCGATAGCGAGATCAGTAGCTGCTCCTCTAATAGAGCATTGCACTTCCAATTTAGCTATGATGTTATATTTGGTTGTCTCGGAAAGTATGTGGGCTACCACGCTGGTGTTGACCATGGGGTGACAGGATTTGATTATGATCGGTAATGCATTTTCATCGATGGTTCCATGCTTCCAACTGAACTTTGGTTCGAAAGTGCTGAGCCATGGATATCCAAGGAGAAGATCCTCTTTTCCGATGTCTGCGAGGAGGAATCTCATTTTCCTGACAATCCCTTTTGTTAATATTTGTAAATCGACAAAATGGGTGACTGATCCCTTTTTGTTATGAGTGTCGTCAATATTGAACAATTGTTTTGGTTGCGGTAATAAAGCCGCTCCCAATCCCATTCTTTTTACGAATCGTGGATTTATGAAATTGTCCGTGGCTCCTGAGTCCACTAGTGTTTTTATATCGGCCTTGTTGTTGCTGGTTCAGATTGATACTGGAATTCGCATAGAACGGAAGCGAGTCATGTATACAGCGTTACAACGTAATGCCCTCACCCAGGCGGTCGGGTTTAGGCATCCCCAAAATCCTTATTCCCCATCAACTCCTGCATTGCCAATGCTTTGAACTCTTCAGTTTCATTAGCTGCTGTTCGCAGCCAGTCGTTCTTCCTTTCTTCAGTAGTGCGGTTGTCCGCTACCATTTGAGCGATGTGGAGATCTTCTCCGACTTCAGAGCGGTCATCCACCACCTCTATGCCCCGAGAATTGCTATAGGGTCTAGGTGGGTTTCGTGGTTGACGTGGCTGGGAGCAATTGCGACTGAGGTGTCCTTTCTTCTGACAATTATAGCAAATTACTTCCCTGAGATCTGGGGGTTGTCGCCTCTGCAGGAACCCTTCACAAGGTTTGAATGGGGGTCGAGGGTTGTTAAGGTAGGGCCTTGGTTGGGCCAAAACTTCTTCTGCATGCGCCAATCGCCCTCTTGCGCGAGCTCGATCTGCCGACGTATCCATTGTGTCGGGATGGCATCTGAATTGTCTCCAATTTGTCTGACTTGGTACTGGTGGTCGAGGTTGTATTTTGTACTGATCAATTTTGTTCTTCAGGTGGAGATATTGACCTTGACGTTTAATGGCTGCCCTTTTCCAATCCTCATAGTCTGTGGGATCGTCGTGAAGGTAGATGGTTTCTTGTAATTTGTTTGGCAGTCCATTTGCGAATAGATCGAGGACCATTGGTTGATCTATATTGTAGCCAGCATATCTGACCAATTGTTCGAATTTCGCCACATACGCGTCAATGTCCCCTCTCTCCATTCTGATACCTCTTCTCAGTTCCGTCTGTGCTTTCTCTTCTTTGAGAGTATCTGCGTATTGCCTCATAAACGATGAATGGGTGTTGTACCACAACCAGTTGTCAAGAGGATCCTGTCCGTTGACATCGACTTGGACTCGTAGCCAAGCCACCATTGATCCTACCCATTCGGTTACTGCAGTTCCCTGGATGTAGGTGAGAAACAACATAGCTTTTTGATATGGACTGCGCATAATAGAGTGGGTTGAATTGATTCCTTCATATAAACTCCACTGCATGAGGAATTCTTCTGCCTTCTTGCGGTCACCTGCAAAGACCGTGGGTGGGTTGCCACAAAATTTGTCATGTGCCGCTGGTAAGGGTGCTTGCGCTGCTGGTAATTGAGCTGGTGGGTTTCTGAAAGGTGGTCCTGCTCCACCACCTCCTCCACCGTTACCGCCTCCTCCTCCACCATTTCTGCCTCCATTTCCTCCAGCTGGGGGATTTGGAGGAGGTGCTCCTGGTTGATTTTGAGGATCTGTAAGTGCTCGAAATGCCGTGATGGTCGGTACTATTGGTGAGGCAGTGAGCGAGTAAACTGGTTGTGTGGATAGACTTTCCGTGGCAGCCTGAGTTTGAACATGAGAGGTAAGTGTCGCCATTGCTCCTAGGCGTAATGATTCTGTAGCGATTGCTAAATTGATTCCTTGTTGTGATGGGGAAGATGATCTTGCTCCCAGAGATGCGTTACTTTTGGTACTTGGTGATGGTGATGGTGTATGGGACACTGGTTTAATGGATGTGTTAGCGGTCTCCAATTCTCGTACTTCTTCCTGTGTGAGCTCGTTGATGTAGATGTCACAATTTAGATCTTCCAAGGCTACTCGAAATCCTTCCCACTCTCCGTCTCCGTTCTGAGGTTGAAACCAGTGAATTTCAATCCAAATGTATCGATCATAAAGAAACTCAACTGCGACAGTCCGGTTGTCTTCTCGACTCTTGGCATGATATCCTGTAGTACCTGTAGTCTTGCTATACCGGTACTCTGTGTTTTTACGAAATCGTTGTGGGACATTATCAGCACCTCGGTGTTGGAACCAGAGGTCGTCACAGTTCAGATAACGCTCTCGAGTAGTTTCTGATGACGCCACGTTGAAGCTTGGTCTTAATGTAGCGTTATCACCTAATGCTGGTTTGACTTGAACCGATCTGCGGCGTAATGCTCAAGTGTATGGATGAATCTTGATAATCACAGGCAACTTAGCTTAGTTGCACTGCCACTAGGTCAATTGGTAGACACTAGGGTACCCTGAAGGACAAGCTTCAATCGATAGATTGGAAGAGAAGAGAATAGACGAATGATGATGATTCAAGAAGACCAAGCTAGAGAGCCTTGGTCTTTACTACACGACTTATATACAGATACACGCTGGCTTTAAAGCGCAGCTAGAACATCAAACCCTAGTACAACGATCCTAGTAGTGAGTCATGATATATCCTGAAACACCGGCAAACCCAAACACCAGTGACGCGTAAGTGTCCATGACTAATGAAGGCTTACTATCGTAGTCATAACCATATAGTAAGCGTCCCGAACTCTGAGACCTCGTAATGATGCTGATTAGTCCGTAACATGTCAATCGTGACAAAGTATGTTTGTACGAAGCAAATAGATGACACCATCCACAGCAATGCACAGCAGTCTGCAGTAATCACATGGTAGTCCGCAGTAATCACATGGGAGGGAACTGTGGGAGGAAACATCCAAAAAGGAGGAGAACAATAGAAAGGAAGTAGGTCAGATAGTCAAGAAGCCTGGTCTAAGAATAGAACGGGGCCGGATATTAATAGAACAGGGCCAGACCATATACAGATGAGAAAGTAACCATAAGAAGTAAGTCCATTGCTAAATAAAGAAAAGGAAGCGGCCCCATGGCCCCGTTTTTGACTGGAGAAGAATCTTAAGGGTCTCCAGTCTTACGTGTCCCACCGATAAGGCAGGTTTTTCCTGTGGGTTAGACAGCAGGTTGTAACACCATCCCCTCCTCAGAGTCCTTGTCGCCTCGACACCTAGAACTGCGTGTGCTCCCCTCCCTGTGGTGGGTCGTCGTCCTGCCACAAATCAGCATCCCTGTTATCATAGTCTTCGAAGTCAGAGAAGGTGATTCCACACTCAGGGCAAGCATGACGTTGGAGGAACATGAAGGGACCTCGCTGTCCACAGCCCCAGCAGCGTTCATAGAGAGGGCAGTTGATCTTGATGTGCCCAGGGGTGTTGCGGAGACATTTCCCACACCAAGTGGGGGGGGTTCAGATCCACCGAGGGCTCAATACGGCGGAAGAGACACTGGCTAGACCAGTGACAGTTGGTTTGACAGTGAGTGCAGTACTTCTTGCGCTTCAGGGGGCAGTTGAAGCTGAGGTGGGACAGACTCTGACACTTCCAGCAGCGCTTCCCCTGTGGGTTCCCATGGAGACGTGGCATTTCAACTGGTCCGCCACGACGAGGGAGAAGAGGCATCTCCGGGTTTGGTACTGGGAGAGCGGGTTCCCAGCTGTCAGCATACCGTTCAGCGATCTGTCGGTAGGCATGACCTCGCTCCAAATGTCCGCAGATGCCTTGTAACCTAAGGTCATTCTCGAACAGAAGTCCTGTGACCCGGCGGCACTGTTCTTCAAGGTCATCTCGCTGCTTCTTAAGCTGGGCACGGGAGTCAATGCAGGCGCGGAGGCGGGAGACTTCTGCTTCTAGGCGGGGGTGGTTAATATCACGGAGGGCCTCGTCAACAGCATAGACACAAGGGTCCTCAAGAGAGAGGTGATGGAGCTGTTCATCTCCCAGAACTTGGGGCATGACGTTGGGGACGGGTTCGAGATAGATGGGACACCCATATGTGGGCTCACCACAACCCATGGTACCAATGACTTCCTGCCGATTGGCCGAGTAGGAGATGTATCGTGCTTCCTGGAGCTCAGAATTCTCGCTGTAAATCATGAGAGGGTAATGGCGAGACGAATCAGGGTTATTTGGGAAGAAGGGGAGCCCCGGGTAGTCGGGGTCGACAGGGTCAGTCTGAGTGGCGGCAACTCTCTCATAGTCAATGAAGTCGTCATGGGGGTCAAGAGAGGAGGTAATGGGGGAAGTGGGGGGTAGCAGGGGAGGAGCTTCAGTGGGAGGAGGCGGAGTGGTGGGGTCATTCAGGGTAGTGATGTTACGTCCCGGGTCATAGCAAGTATCTGACCTAACTCATAAGCGAGGGGACGTGATCAGGGGGACGCTTACTGCTTGATGACTGACGGCCGATGACGTGCTTACTCATGATACTATGTTGATTACTGATATTCTTACTGTACGATGACAGGAGGTGACTGATAGTTAGTAGTTGAGGCGTTAGTATTAGTGGACGATTACCAAGCATTAGTAGTAGTGGCTGTATCACTGACAAAGGCGTACAGTCAAGATAGGATATAAGGTAGCTGTCGACTGTTGTGGTCGACAGCTTGACTCTCTTGTACTCTTCTCGAATCTACTCGGCTTCCTTCTCCCAGAAGTCCGTTCGCTCCCTTAGGAAGGCACTTTCAGGTGTCCTTAGAAACTGTCACACCTTCGCGTGTTGACGCAATCTGCTAAGTCACGTTACTTGCCATCGCATGTAGGGTCTAAGTCAGACCATGATCGTAACATTAGAGTCAAGCTCCCTTCACACGCCGTGGCGCCAATCACAACCAAAGACGGTTGGGACTTCCAACCTTTCATCATCAATTCTAGGGACAGAGACGCCCCTGCAAGATACGTCATCAACCGAGTCCGTTGGAGGACAGTCCCAGAAGAAAGACGAAGTGGAGCATTAGAACACTTCAACACCGGGTACTACGCCGAGGCAGCTACATCCCAACGATTTCATCCCATCATCTTTCACCACGGAAGGTGTTGTTGGGTGGAACTCAGGTGGAATCGAACGCAAGAATACTTTGAAGCAACCAGACCAGCCGGCGACGATCTCAACTGCAACATTCTGCTATCAGAAGCACGAGACGTCGAAGAGCAAGGACGAATCGATGGGGCTACAGAAGAAACATACGAAGAAACCGTATCGCCAGAACTCCAACATAGGACACCAGCAAGGACAGACACCAGTCACACAAGCGAACGAGTCCAGACGCCATCCATAGATAACGAACCAGAGGCCATCTACATCCAAGAGGAGGAACCCGCTGTGGAAGAAATTATCACCCAAACAGCTACGTTACACATCCCTGACCCAATCAGAATGGCCACTCAAACACAGATCGAAGAACCAACTCCGTTGGTCATCGACGAAAGGACGGGCCATGTCGTAAACATGAACCCAGAAGACATACAAGCAGCACGAAGGGCAATGGGGCCAGACGAGCCAGATTTGCCAGGAGGATTCGATTTTGACTACAACGAACCACCTCCTCTACCATTCGAACAGCTCAACAGCGCTTACAGACAAGAAAATCAAGGAGCCCCTCCATTCGGAGGAGGACCACCCCCAGGGGAGGAGGACCGCCCCAGGAGGAGGAGGAAGACCGCCAGGAATGCCTCAGGGCGGCGGCAACACCACGGACAAATTCATAGGAAACCCCCCAAGTCTGTTCAACGAAGACAGATCAAAAGTCGAAGGTTTCATACTTCAATGGGAAATCTACGCTGGGGTCAACGCAAGCCACCAAGCCATGAGGAACAAATATCAAAAAGCTATGTTGTTCCTCACTTACGCCCAAGGAGACCTGGTTAACGCCTGGGTCATGTCAGCCAACCAATGGTTGATAAGGGAAGTATCCAGGGGTGTCAGCCAGTTCGATAACAGGCTGTGGAACAACGTTCTGCAAGCCTTTTGACGACAATTCGCTGATGTACTCAGCAAAGAAAGAGCCCAAGCCCAACTAGACGCAGGCATCAGGATGAAGGAAGGAAAAATAGACGATTACATCGCTCTATTCGAACAACTCGTTCGCTACGCCGGATACGACATCAACGCGGAACAAACCCTGAAGTACTTTATAAAGGGGTTACCTAGGACGCTCTATGAAGCGATGTACCAACACGACGATCCTAGGACTTACGAAGATTGGAGAGCATCAGCCCTCAAGAGGCAACAAAAGTGGATCCATATGCAGACGGTGCGCGGAAACTTAGACATGTTCAAAGGACCCGCTAATAGAAACCAACCGGGAGCACTGGCAAAACTCCTTGCTCCACTACCGCATCCCGACGCAATGGACACTTCCGCAGACCGAGTTAGAGGAAGACTCGCAGGAGCAGAAGACGTTATCAATACCCCGCGACCCCCTTTTTCACCAAGAGGAGGGTACTTACAAAGGCAACGAGGAAATCGACCTGACTTCAGTCAGGTCCGCTGTTACAATTGCGGAAAAATGGGGCACATCAGCCGAGACTGTCGCCAGCCGCGGCAAAACAAAAGACAACAGATAAGAAGTACTGGAGAATCGTCAAAAACTGACGACGACAAAGCAGAAGATTGGTTGAGAGGGGTAGCCAGTGAAGGAGACGAAGTAAAGGATCTCGTCCTACAAAAGTTGATGGGGACGGGTTTTTCAGACGCCTGAACCCGACGGCCTGGGTAAGGGCACTTCGTTGTAACTCAGTGTATATTTTGCGCTATCGTTCTATGCGAATTCCAGTTCAACTACACACGCGTTACAACACGGCCGAGATCAAAGCACTAGTGGACTCAGGAGCCACTGATAATTTTGTGAGCGAAAACTTCCTCCAACGAATGGGGATAAAAACACGGTTGTTAGATACGCCCAAATGAATCTACAACATTGACGACACGACCAACAAAGCCGGACATATAACTCACTATGTCATTCTTCAAGTCAATGTCAATGGTAACAACAAGGAAATGCGGTTCCTAGTCACCAACATTGGAAAAGAAGATATATTGTTCGGATATCCGTGGCTAGCAGCCTACGAACCGCAATTCGATTGGAAGAAGGGAACAATCAACCAAGCACACCTTCCCGTCACTATCAAAACGGTTAGCGCAACGGGAAGAAGAGACGTACTAGCACACCTTCTAACAAAGGAACACATCGTCAAACAACTAAAAGACGAAGAAACAAGGGGACGAAGAGTGATAACCCCCGCAGTCGAACAAGCCATCGCGGCTAAAACCAAAGAAGAGAGAAATGCTACACTACCATCGCAATACGAAGCTTTCAGGAAAGTCTTCGACGAAGAAGCATCAATGCGATTACCCGAATGACGACAGTGTGATCACGCTATCACACTTCAACCAGATGCACCGACATCTATCGCCTGTCGACTCTATCCAATGACCCGAACAGAAGATGAAGCCTTGGACGCCTTCATCGATGAACACCTAAAGAAAGGGTATATTAGACCCTCGCAGTCACCCTACGCATCGTCCTTCTTCTTTATCAAGAAAAAGGACGGGAAACTCCGACCAGTCCAAGACTATCGTGCAATAAATAAATGGACGGTGCGAAACCAATATCCGTTACCACTAATAACGGATCTCATGCGAGACCTGGGTGGAGCGGTTATATTTTCAAAGTTCGACGTTCGACAAGGGTATAACAACATCAGGATCAAGGAGGGGGACGAACACAAGGCTGCCTTCAAAACGAGACGAGGACTTTTCAAACCAACGGTCATGTATTTTGGCCTTTGCAACTCACCGGCAACTTTTCAAGCGTTCATGAACGAAATTTACCACCCCGTCATCGCCAAATTTGCAACGGAAGGCACACAAATACGCATCTACATGGACGACATCGCGGTCGCCACCAACGACTGCGGCAACTTCCAACGAACAAACCAAGCACACATGGACGCAGTTTCCGCTGTTCTCGCAGTTGCGGCAGCCCATGACCTCTACTTCAAATTGTCAAAATGCGCATTCCACGTTCCATCTATTGATTACCTGGGGGTAATCCTTGAAAAGGGGATGACGCGCATGGACCCAGGAAAAGTCTCAGGTGTCCGCACGTGGCCAACACCGACGAAAGTCAAGGACGTACGCAGTTTTTTGGGGTTTTGTAATTTTTACCGTCCCTTTATTCGAGGTTTCGCCAATATCGCCAAACCAATGAACGAGTTAACAAGAAAGGACATCGAATGGCATTGGGGACCAGCCCATCAAACTGCCTTCGAAACGCTCAAAACTCGTATCACGAGCAATCCGATTCTCGCTCACCCAGACCCAAAGGTACAATATGATCTCGAAGTAGACGCATCAGGCTTCGCCGTCGGAGCAGTACTCATGCAGAAGGGATCCGATGACAAAAAGCATCCAATAGCATTCTACTCGGCCACTCTCAATGAAGCCGAACGAAACTACGACATATACAACTTGGAACTGCTGGCCATCGTGAAAGCGTTGCGGAATTGGAGATATCTGTTAGTGGGGTCACCTCATAAGGTCAGAGTATTCTCTGACCACATGAACCTACAATACTGGCGAGACCCACAGAAAATCAGTCGACGGGTAGCGCGAGAAGTCCTGGAACTGGAAGAATATGACATCGAGATACATCATCTCAAAGGAAGAGCCAACGGTAGAGCAGACGCGTTGTCAAGGAGGCCAGACTATGACACTGGGGAGAAAGACAACGAACGCGTCACGGTACTACCAAACAAAATCTTCATACGAACAGTAACAGGAATCTCGCCGACCCCCATCATTCAAGAAGAAGCCCGAATCATGGCATGTGTTACGTCCCGGGTCATGGTATGTATCTGACCTAACCCATAAGTCATGGGACATATAGGCACGTGATTGCATGACGTCGTGGGTCGGCTTACATTCTTACTATGAGGATTACTGATATTATTACGATACGATGACTGATGGTTCACTGTACGATTACCGAGAGTGTTAGTAGTTGTGGTGTTTGTCTTAGTGGACGATTACCCAGCAGTAGTAGTCTTAGTGGACGATTACCCAGCAGTATTAGTAGTGGCTGTATCGCTGACGAAGGCGTACAGTCAAGAATAGGTTATAGTAGCTGTCGACTGATGTAGTCGACAGCTTGACTCTCTTGTATCATCTTCGAATCTAGTCGGGTTCTTCTCTATCCCGCCTCTTAGTCATCGCTCTCTTAGGGAGGCTCTTTCAAGAGTCCTCAAGACAAGTCACACCTTCGTGTGTTGACACGAGTCGCTAAGTCACGTTACTTGCCATCGCGTGTGGAGGTCTAAGTCAGACCACAATCGTAACATTAGAGTCAAGCTCTCCTTACACGCCGTGGCGCCAATCACAACCAAAGATGGTTGGGAATTCCAACCCTTCCTAGTCAATTCCAGGGAGAGAGACGCCCCCGCAAGATACGTTATCAACAGAGTCCGTTGGAGGACAATTCCAGACGACAGACGAAGCGGAGCATTAGACCACTTCAATACCGGCTACTACGCAGAGGCAGCTACAGCGCAACGCTTTCACCCAATCATCTTTCATCACGGAAGGTGCTGTTGGGTAGAACTCAGGTGGAATCGAACACAGAATACTTCGAAGCGGCTAGACCAGCCGGAGACGACCTCAACTGCAACATACCACTACAGACGCTCGAGACATCGAACAAGGAGTAATCGACGGAGCACCAGAAGAAGAGAGGCTCAGAACCTCTATCACCAGAACTCCAGCATAGGACACCAGCAAGGACAGACACCAGTCACACCAGCGA
>WITN01000283.1:0-97110 GCA_015025155.1 Lactarius quietus | reverse complement strand
CCCAACGATTTCACCCTATCATCTTTCATCACGAAAGGTGTTGTTGGGTAGAACTCAGGTGGAACCGAACGCAAGAATACTTTGAAGCAGCCAGACCAGCCGGAGACGATCTCAACTGCAATATTCTGCTATCAGAAGCACGAAACATCGAAGAACAAGGAAGAATCGACGGAGCTCCAGAGGAAGAAACACATTCGGAACCTCTATCTCCAGAACTCCAACACAGGACACCAGCAAGAACGGACACCAGCCACACGAGCGAACGAGTCCAGACTCCATCCATAGAAAACGAACCAGAGACCATCTACGTCCAAGAAGAAGAACCTGCGAGGAAATCATCACTCAAACAGCTACGTTACACATCCCTGACCCAATCAGAATGGCCACTCAAACACAGTCGAAGAACCAACCCCATTGGTCATCGACGAAAGGACGGGCCATGTGTAAATATGGACCCAGAAGACTACAAGCAGCACGACGAGCCATGGGCCAGACGAACCAGATCAACCAGGAGGATTCGACTTTGACTACAACGAACCACCTCCGACCATTCGAGCAGCTCGGCAGAGCATACAGACAACAAGGAGACCCTCCAATCGGGGAGGACCACCAGGAGGACCGCCACCCATGGGGAGGAGGACCACCGCCAATGGGGGAGGAGGACCACAAGGAGGAATGCCACAAGGAGGCGGCAATACCACGGACAAATTCATAGGAAACCCCCCAAGCCTGTTCAATGGAGACAGATCAAAAGTCGAAGGATTCATACTTCAATGGGAAATCTACGCGGGGTTAACGCAAGCCATGGCAATGAGGAATAAATATCAAAAAGCTATGTTATTCCTCACTATGTCCAAGGGGACCTGGTTAACGCCTGGGTCATGTCGGCCAACCAATGGTTGGTAAGAGAAGTATCCAGAGGTGTCAGCCAGTTCGACAACAGGCTGTGGAACAACATTTTGCAAGCTTTTCGGCGACAATTCGCCGACGTACTCAGCAAAGAAAGAGCCCAAGCTCAACTAGACGCCGGAATCAAGATGAAGGAAGGAAAGATCGACGACTACATCGCACTATT
Organism: Lactarius quietus; assembly: GCA_015025155.1. Lineage (NCBI taxonomy): Eukaryota > Fungi > Basidiomycota > Agaricomycetes > Russulales > Russulaceae > Lactarius > Lactarius quietus. The sequence continues at coordinate 96,035 of WITN01000283.1, read as the reverse complement.
CGAACAAACTCGTTCGCTACGCCGGATTACGACATCAACGCAGAGCAGACCCTGAAATACTTTATAAAAGGGTTGCCCAGAACGCTTTACGAAGCAATGTACCAACATGACGACCCCAGGACTTACGAAGACTGGAGAGCATCGGCCCTCAAAAGGCAACAAAAGTGGATCCATATGCAGACGGTGCGCGGAAACTTAGACATGTTCAAAGGATCCGCTAACAGAAATCAATCGGGAGCACTGGCAAAACTTCTTGCTCCACTACCGCACCCCGACGCAATGGATACCTCAGCAGATCGAGTTTAGAGGAAGACTCGCAGGAGCAGAAGACGTTATCAATAACTCACGACCCCCCTTTCCACCAAGGGGAGGGTACCTACAAAGGCAGCGAGGGAACCGGCCTGACTTTAGTCAAGTCCGCTGCTACAACTGCGACAAAGTGGGGCACATCAGCCAAGACTGTCGCCAACCGCGTCGAAACAAAAGACAGCAGATAAGGAGTACCGGAGAGCAACCAAAAACCGACGAAGATAAAGCCGAAGACTGGCTGAGAGGAGTAGCCAGCGAAGGAGACGATGTAAAGGACCTCGTCCTTCAAAAGTTGATGGGGACGGATTTTTCAAACGCCTGAACCCTACGGCCTGGGTGAGGGCACTTCATTGTAACTTGGTGTATATCATGCGCTATGTTCTATGCAATTCCAGTTCTATTACACACGCGTTACAACACAGCCGAAGTAAAAGCACTAGTGGACTCAGGAGCCACTGATAACTTTGTGAGCGAAAACTTTCTCCAACGAATGGGGATAAAAACACGGTTGCTAGACACGCCCAAACGGATCTACAACATCGATGACACAACCAACAAAGCTGGACACATAACTCAATATGTCATCCTCCGAGTCAATGTCAACGGAAACGACAAAGAGATGAGGTTCCTAGTCACCAACATAGGAAAAGAAGACATATTGTTTGGGTATCCCTGGCTAGCAGCCTATGAACCACAATTCGATTGGAAAAGAGGAACAATCAATCGGGCGCACCTCCCAGTCACTATCAAAACGGTTAACGTGACCGACAGAAGGGATGTACTAGCCCATCTCCTAACAAAACCAAAGGAGCACATCGCAAAACAACTAGAGGACAAAGAAACGCGGGGTCGAAGAATGATGATTCCCGCGGTCGAACATGCTATTGCGGCCAAAACCAAAGACGAGAAAAGTGCCGTGCTACCATCGCAATACGAAGCCTTCCGCAAAGTATTTGACAAAGAAGCCTCCACAAGGTTGCCTGAAAGACGATCTTGTGATCACGCCATTACGCTCCAACCTAACGCCCCGACATCCATCACATGTCAACTTTACCCAATGACCTGAACGGAAGATGAAGCCCTAGACGACTTCATCGATGAACATCTCAAAAAAGGATATATTTGACCCTCACAGTCGCCCTATGCCTCGTCCTTCTTCTTTATCAAGAAAAAGGATGGGAAATTGAGACCTGTCCAAGACTATCGTGCAATAAATCGGTGGACGGTGCGGAACCAATATCCGCTCCCACTAATAACAGATTTGATGCACGACCTCGGGGGAGCGGTCATGTTTTCAAAGTTTGACGTCAGACAAGGGTACAACAATATCAGAATCAAGGAGGGCGATGAACACAAGGCGGCGTTCAAAACGAGACGAGGACTTTTTGAACCTACGGTTATGTACTTCAGACTATGCAACTCACCAGCGACCTTTCAGGCATTCATGAACGAAATATACCAACCTGTCATCGCTAAATTCGCCACAGAAGGCACGCAGATACGAATCTACATGGACGATACATTGCCGTCACCACCAACAACTGCGGCACTTTCCAACAAACAAATCAAGCGCACATGGCCGCAGTTTCAGCTGTTCTCGCGGTTGCGGCCGCTCATGACCTCTACTTCAAGTTATCAAAATGCCCATTCCACGTTCCGTCTATTGATTACCTGGGGTAATCCTTGAAAAGGGGATGACGTGCATGGATCCAGCGAAGATCTCAGGTGTCCGCACATGGCCAACACCAACAAAAGTCAAAGATGTACGCAGCTTTTTAGGTTTTTGCAATTTTTACCGTCCCTTTATTCGAGGATTCGCCAACATCGCCAAACCAATGAACGAGCTAACGAGGAAGGATGTCGAATGGCATTGGGGACCAGCCTAACAAACTGCCTTCGAAACACTCAAGACACGCATCATGAGCAATCCGATCCTCGCTCATCCAGACCCAAAAGAACAGTACGACCTCGAAGTGGACGCATCAGGATTCGCCGTGGGAGCAGTCCTTATGCAAAAAGGATCTGATGCCAAGAAACATCCGGTAGCATTCTACTCGGCCACCCTCAACGAAGCCGAGCGAAACTACGACATATACAACCTGGAACTACTGGCCATCGTGAAAGCGTTACAAAACTGGAGATACCTATTGGTAGGATCACCGCACAAGGTCAGAGTATTCTCAGACCACATGAACCTACAATACTGGCGAGACCTGCAGAAAATCAGCCGAAGAGTAGCTCGAGAAGTACTGGAATTGGAAGAATACGACATCGAGATACATCACCTCAAAGGACGAGCCAACGGTAGAGCAGACGCGTTGTCCAGAAGACCAGACTACGACACTGGAGAAAAGGACAACGACAAAGTCACGGTACTACCAAACAAGATATTCATACGAACGATAACAGGGATTACGTCAATCCCTATCAAACAAGAAGAAGCTCGAATCAAAGCATGGGTGAATCCCCATGAACTTAAAAAGATGGACGGTGTTTGGTTCAAGAATGAAAAGGTGGTGGTCACCACCAAGGATGATGAAGAGCTAAGGGGAGTCATAAAGCAATATCATGACACATTAACGGCGGGTCATCCAGGGATAGCAAAGACACAAGAATTGCTAGCTCGACACTATTGGTGGCCAAACATGAAAAGCGACGTCATGAATTATGTGCAAGGATGTGCAGAGTGTCAACGACACAAGGTCAACACTCGCCCCACCAAAGCACCATTCGAACCAATCTACCCGCGATTAGGGGCCACTCCGTTCGAAGTTATCGTGGTAGACTTCATAACTAAGTTACCCCCGTCAGACGGATATGACTCGATCCTGACGATTACAGATCACGACTGTTCCAAAGCAGCGATATTCCTACCCTGCCGAGAATCAATGTCGGGAGAAGAAACCGCAATGTTGTACGCTCAAAAAGTACTCCCTCGATTTGGACTCCCAAGTAAAATAATCAGCGATCGAGACCCTTGATTCGCAGCAAAGTTCATGAGGGAACTCTGCAGAACTCTTCAAATCCAGCAAAACGTCTCAACAGCCTATCACCCGAGAACGGACGGACAGTCGGAACGCACAAATCAGTGGTTGGAACAATACCTCAGACTATGGGCAAACCAAAAACAAGATAACTGGGCCGCACAGCTACCTCTAGCGGAATTCGCTCACAATAACACGACAAGCAGCACCACAAAACAAACCCCGTTCTTCACGCTAATGGGGTATCACCCTAGAGATAAATGGGCGTCAGGGACAATCAACCTGCCCACTGTATCTACCAGACTAGAACAATTGATGGAAGCCTGTCGGAGCGCGCAGGAGAATATGATAAAGGCCCAGAAGTCGTGGATCAAACACAAAGATACGCCCAGATACGCACTAGGAGACCAAGTATGGCTAGACGGGCGCAACTTACGAACCAATCAGCCAACTCCCAAGTTGGCACCCAGGAGACAGGGTCCATTTGAGGTAGTTCAGGTGATGTCCCCTGTGAATTATCGGCTCAAGTTACCCCCACAATGGAAGATACATGACGTGTTTCATACAGATCTGTTGACACCTTACAAAGAAACACGCATGCACGGCGCAAATTACCTACGCCCACCACCTGAATTGGTAGAAGGTGTGGAAGAATACGAGGTCGAAAAGGTGATAGACTCCAGAAGGTCGGGACGAGGGCGCAAACTTCAATGCCTCATCAAGTGGAAGGGATACGCGGACTCAGAAAACCAGTGGGTCCCGTGGGATGATGTCCATGCGGAGGAGGAGATAAGAAAGTTCGCACGATTGAACCCGAAGGCTGAAATTCACATAAAAGCAGCTTCATCGGAGTCGAGGACATTATCATCCTCCCAGCCCACTAACTCAATGGCTTATGTCCCTCTCACCATTATCAACCTTGACGAGATCGCCATCCCCCACGTCGACACCCTCAATACCTACGACGGCAATAACAACATCGACGACCAATTCTGCTCAGCACTCAAACATGTCAGAGCCGCCGCCGAACGAGACCAAGCCGCCCGAGACCTGGATGAAGCTCGCCAGCGATTCCCCACACCCGCAAGCGGAAGAATGGAGGAAGATGAGGCAGGAGTACGGCCTATTGAAGGAGGTGATGTCCGCATGGAGGGCGGATCAAGTGGTGAAGAGGACTGCAGCGGAGAGGAGGATGAGGGTACACCTGTTGATGAGGCAAGTATCAACCAGTCCGCCACCTCCCTCACCACTACCGCAGTCGGCAGTGTCAACCAGTCCGCTATGTCACTCGCCACCACCGCCGTTGATGACGACGACAGCGAAGATGAGGATGACAGCAGCGACGAATCTTACCATGCAGCACGGGTTGTCTGCGTCCAGTGCGACAACCCCCCAAACTATTGCCACTGCGCTCCCCTCCCTGTACCTCACCAAGTCCGCATCATTGCCAGCGAAGCCGAGGATGACGCGTCACGACCACCTCCAGTTGCTGTTGTCTACGGAGCAACGGTGGAGCAAGGATACGAAGCGCGCGGTTTACCCCCCTATAGGGAAGAACACGACCCATCGCCCATCGCTACGCGCCGAGCGAATGCGACACAGCTCCCTCTCCGTGCCATATCGCCTACCCCCGGTGGATTCATCCTCAACAACGGGATGAATTGGGTGCCGATGGTTATCGAGCATGAAGGGTGAAGAATCCCAGCCAAATATGTGCACGTTCGCATGCTAGACAACCCCGAGGTGTTCGGAACGATGGGAAAATATTCCCCCGTCTACCGTGCCGACATCCACGCCGAACCATGTCGGGACATGGGCCCTGCAGCTGAGTACACACGTGAAGAGCTCGGTTACTTCCGCTCTGACTTCCGTGGAAAGCGACAGGTAGATGAAGCCCTCGCCAGATTGGGGGACATCTCCCTCCAAGCTGAGGTGAGGCGCTACCGCGCGTCCATGGAAGTCGTGGCCGAGCTCGAGCAAGCGATCAAGAAGCTGGAGGATGACATCTTCGTCCACATCGACAGGGCTATGCACTCTTCAAGGCGGTTGGGACGTGCTCATGCCCTTAGGAGGGTGCGTGACGAGCACGGGACAGACGTAGGACTTACCACGGTGACTAGTTGGGTTGTGGAGCGTGGGCGCTCACCCTTGTAAAGGGGGTGATGTCACGATTCGCCGTCGTTGATCGTTGTAAGCGGGATGACGAGTCGCTCCCGAATCTTACTCAGGTTTACTATGTGGATTACTGATAGTATTACTGTACGATGACTGATGATATTAGTGGACGATTACTTAGCATTAGTAGTAGTGGCTGTATCACTGACAAAGGCATACAGTCAAGATCCGATATAAGGTAGCTGTCAACTGATGTGGTCGACAGCTTGACTCTCTTGTACCATTCTCGAATCTAGTCGGGTTCCTCTCTCTCGCCTCTAGTCATCGCTCTCTTAGGAAGGCTCTTTCAAGAGTCCTTGGAACAAGTCACACCTTTGCGTGTTGACACGTACTGCTAAGTCACGTTACCTGCCATCGCGTGAAGGGTCTAAGTCAGACCATGATCGTAACATGCGAGCTGCACGTGAGCCTGACTTAGGCAATGCAAGGTGAACGCGGTGACTCAGCAGTTCCTTGTCTCTAGCACAAAGGCAGAGTATCGTCTCAACGCTCAAAGGCGGAGTCTGTTGACAATCGCTTGATACACGGCCCCAAAGGACGATAGAGAGAGAGAGAGATCACGACTTGAATAACAAGATGAGAGTGGTACAAGAAATCCAAGCTATTGACCACAACAGTCGATAGCTTCCTTATATAGCGCTTATGGGGCGGTCCGCCTTCGTCAGCGAGGCCGCCACTACTGCTAAGCTTACTCCTCTGCTGTGTAATCGTCCATGTCTACTTTGTAATCGTACGGTAAGGATATCAGTCATCATCCGTATCGCCTTGGTAAGTATTAGGGAGCGACTCATCATCCCTCTTACCATACTCGTTCGTCATACTCCTGGCTTTTCCCAGCGTCCCCTAGCTTATGAGTTAGGTCAGCTACGTGCTATGACCTGGGATGTTACAATATGGATGTAGATGTCATCCTCGAGGCGCTTAATAGCCACCTTGAGCTCTTCGATGACCTTGCGTGAGGTGCGGTAGCGGCGAACCTCAGCCTGGAGTGAAATATCTCCTAGGTGGGCTAACGCCTTGTCTACCAACCGCTTTTCAGCACAGAAATGTTTAAGATCTTCAAGGGTGTACTCAGCTGGGGGGCCCATGTCAAAGCATGGCTTGGCATGTATTTCTCCCCTATAGATTGGCTCTCCCCGTCCCATGGTACTGAATACCTCTGGGTTGTCTGTCATACAAATCCAAACGAATTTGGTGGGTGTCTTCCTCCCTTCGCTTTGCAGCGCTAGGGGAACCCAGTTCAGGCCGTGGTTGACGACGAATCCATTGGGAGTGGGCGATAAGGGACATTTAAGACATTGCATCGTGAGCAGGGAAGGGTTGCGCTGCGCACTATTTGCTGGTACTCCTCCTCCAGCGTTGGCTTCTGGCGCAGCTCGTCCGTATACCACCACCAATGCTGGCGGGGCTTCCTGGCGACCGTGTACTAGGGTTTCTTCGTTGTCTGTTTCTTCTGGTGCGGGGATGATAGTGTAGTCCACTGCACATGGAGGTAGCACTCGCCAGGGGGTGCAGTGGCAGTAGTCCAGTTCGTGGTTGCATCGGGTGCATACCACGGTTGTGTTATGATAGGAAGACTCATCGCTCGAGTCCATGTCAGCGGTGATACGCCCAGCCTGTTGCTGGGCATGTAAACCGCCAATTTTGCAGCCTCTACGCTCGGCGCAACTAACCGAAGTTCGCCAAACGTAACCCATTCTGACTTAGAGAAGAAGTGTTATAGTCAAGTCGCTAGCGCACCGAATGGGCCAATGCCCCGCTTGGCAGATTCACCAAAGGAGCGGATTATGTCGCCGAATGTCACAAGATGCAAAGGTACAATAGTAACACACCGGCATTCTCCTGGACACGGCTTGACACAGATTAGAACAGACTGGTGGACCGGTTCGGAAGATTTGCCGACAGCTCAGACTATAGCTCCGAGCCGTGGAGTTGGTCAGCTGAGGTAGGAAACACATAGTAACGGCAACTCCTAGGATCGGCAAAGTCAGGCATTGCCTACAAGCCAGAGATCGGCATCGGCAGGCCTTGGCAACTGCGGTGATTGAAGGGTCGGTAATATCGCACTTACCGAACCGAGGATCTCGGAGCGACACCGCGGTCTAGGGTAATTACTAGACGACAAAGGTGATATCACACAACTGAGCCGGCGGACACGCAACAGTGTACAAACCACCATGCGGTCGATTTGGAGCAATGATGTGCTGGTCGTTTGGTAGATTCTGTGGGATTCGGAGTGAAGTATTGAGTGAGCGGTGAGTTTAGTATTTAAGTAGCATGGCGGTGTGGCAGCTTCGGCATTACCTAGCCCAGGTTAACTTTGGCGTACAGATCAAACTTTGTATTCCGGACCCCATATTTCATGTCACAAAGTCTGGCAAAGCGTTGCTATCGGTAGTGCTAAGTCTAAACTTGCGAACCTTCGCCACTCTCACTCTCGGCGAACAGCCGCTTGATGGCGCATCCACTCTGGTCCGTGTTGGACTCCTTTGGTCAGGCCCGGCGAACCCACTCACCGACTGAGCTATATTCCTCATCCTCTCGAACTCAAGGACTCTAAGCCGTTCTCTACAGGCTTACAGGGGACTTAGGGTATCATTTCTGGTGGCCAACATGGGGAGGTTGGAATATAGAAGTTTGTGGATAGGTACTAACCATTTAGACCATTCCGTGGTGTCCGAGAAGGCGACAACACTCACTAGAGGAAGAATTGGCCGAGGCTGGCTACGATCTGAACCAGCACAGCCAAGCTAACCTTTGGACTTTTAGGAGTTTATCACCTCTAGACAGTCTCACCAGTGATAGTGAAGGACACGAAGACTCAGATTCGTCCAGACCCCAGCCAGATAGTGAAGAAGAGGTCCTCCTCATCCTGTCACACAACTCGGCAGCGAATCCGGTGCCTCAAGGTGTAACCACTAGAGCTAGGGCACAACAACTAGTGCAACAAGCGACTAGTACACCGGCTGCAGAGCCCGAGAACAGGAACTCTCAGGCGACTGCATCACAATCAACTTCTCAACAAAACCAACAACTGGCTAATACTGCTCAAAATCAAAGCACATCGGCGAACCAACCTCTGTGCGTACATCCACCACCACCGCTTCTGGCAAACCCCGCCACAGTCACTACCCACCCACCGGTACCACCATTCGCTACGACTACTAGCCAGACCACTGCAACCGCAAACCAGGCAACCCCTCCAAACGTACCACTGGCAGCCGCGCCGCACCCTCCATTACCACCAATCCCACCTGCAGCTCCAAATCCTCCGAACCCATTGCCAATTCCACAAAGAATGCCGCTAGCAGATTTACCGGGACACGGTGAGCGATCAGCACCTAGCTTCAATGGCCAACCTGCAGAGTTAGGCTGATACTTTGCCGAACTAGAGGTCCTGTACGACCGACATGGAGTCACCACAGATCCAGATAAGAAAACCGGCACACTGAAGTACCTTACAACCACCTTCCTTGACTGGATGTGGCGATCCTGCGACACCTTTTCCGACGCAACTAAAACCTACGATGAGTTCAAAGCCGAACTATATGAATGGTATCTCGGCTCGGATGAGGATGTTTTTACTGTAAATCATCTCAATGCCTTAATCGGGGAGTGAGTGTGGCTCAGCATCAAGACCGTGACCGAACTAGGCCAATATCACTTTGAATTCAAGGTGGTAACTAACTACCTCATAAGCAAAAACCGAATGTTGGGATCCGAGCAATCACGAGCATTTCGGCGAGGATTACAACCCAAGCTGGACATCCAAATCAGAAATAGGCTACAAATCACTAAGCCGAACCACGACCCCAGGGACCATTATGACCTGAGCGATCTGTATGAGGCGGCGAAGTTCATACTACTTGGGAGCGATCCGGTACTCACAGACAGCTACACACATCTCCCATCGGCATTGGTCTCAGTTAAATCCGAATTCCAAGCTGAAGTACAGTCCGCGCTCAGATCGGCGGTAATGGAACTTGGAGAAATGTTCAAGGCCATGATTCAGGTGCAGCAATCACAACAATCAACAATGGACATGCCTAGGAGTTCAACACCATCCAGATCCAATGGTGAATCCCTGAGCAAGTGTAATTTCTGTGGAGTACCAGGACACTTTATGCGGGAGTGCGAAGTGGCGGCTGAATACAGGCGACTCGGCAAGTGCAAGCGCAGCATCGAAGGCAAGATAGTCTTGCCCTCTGGTGCGATGATCGCAAGAGGTATACCGGGTGCTTGGATGCGGGATCGCATTGACGAATACCACTGCCAAAACCCAGGGCAGATAGCCACGGCACAGATGCTCTTCTCCACGGCCAATCCAGACTCCGAAGCCAAGGACAAGGCAGCAGTAACTGAAGCCAAGCAGTTCAGCCTGGCAAAACTTGTCTGGTTCGACCCCAAAGAACATCAGCCAGGTGTGCTGACCTTGAAAAAGCAGATGAGGCCAGGAAAAGCACCCCAAGAAACCCTGAGGATCATGGAGGTGCACACAGATGACAGCAATAGTGAAGATGGGCCATCCCGGTTTACTCGTGAATTTCCTCCACACATCCCGCAACACGTGCACCAAGATTCATCGTCCATAGTAGCCAAACATCCCTATGCAACTGCCGAAAGCCGAACCAAACAGGATGACAAGCTGGTGCTCCCCTTGCCCCCTCCGCAAAAGAGCGAGCGTGCATACACTACCAACTCAAACATCTACAATGGGGCAGTGGCAGGAAAAGTCTATGAGTGCCTTCTGGATACCAAGCTCACAGTAACTCACCGAGAACTCTTGTCGCTTGCGCCGGAACTCCGTACCAAAGTCGCCGATGCAACTGTACGGCGAAGGTTAATGAGGACTAATGCACAGGCAGTAATTGAAGACTTTGTACCACCAAAGCCGGACCGTACGGCAGAAGCACACATGCCGGCGGCATTCTCAAAGGCTATGTGCGAACCTCTGGCGGATGCTACCATCATTGCGGACCTGTACGAGGCCTTCTTGCAAGCCCGACACAGCTGCCAGGACCATGAAGACGACCCGATCGAAGTCGCGGCTGAATCAACTTCACTCAGGGCTATCCTCCCTGTAGTAGACAACCAGGAGAAGATAGAGGCTATCTTGAACCCCAGCTGTCAGATAGTAGCCATGTCTGAGGAAGTCTGCAGCGCTCTGGCCCTTCCTTATGACCCGAATATTCGCCTAAATATGGTATCGGCAAATGGGGGCGTGGATCAGTCCCTCGGATTAGCGAAGAACATGCCATTTATGGTCGGCGATATCACCCTCTATCTACAGGTTCACATCCTACGCTCACCGGCCTATGACATTCTATTGGGACGACCCTTCAATACTCTGACCCAGTCGGTCATGTGTAATTACCAGGACAAAGGACAGACCATCACGCTGCTGGACCCTAACTCCGGGAAGAAGACGACCGTACCAACCATCCCACGCGGAAGTTACCAGTTCCCCGAAAGACGCAAGATATTCACAAAACCTCAGGCCCAGGTCTCGGGTTTTTGAGTATCGATGATGTTACGTGTGAGCTGCACGTGAGCCTGACTTAGGCAACAAAGGGTGAACGCGGTGACTCAGCAGTGTTCTTGACTCTAGCGCGAAGGCAGAGTATCGTCTCAACGCACGAAGGCGGAGTCTTGCTTGTTGTCTGTTGACACGCGGCCTTGACAGGCGAGATAGAGAGAGAATACCACAACGTTGGATAACAAGATGAGAAAGGTACAAGAAATCCAAGCTATCGACCACAACAGTCGATAGCTTCCTTATATAGTACTTGACTGCAGTCCGCCTTCGTCAGCGAGACCGCCACTGTTACTACTACTACTCTCTGCTGTGTAATCGTCCACGTATGCTCAGTAATCGTACAGTAATCGCCTCAGTCATCATATCAGTAATCGTCCACGTATTGGTAAGTATTAGGGAGCGACTCGTCATCCCCCTTACCATGCTCAACTCGTCATGTTCCAGGCTCCTTTCCGACGTCCCCTGACTTATGGGTTAGGTCAGATACATACCATGACCCGGGACGTTACAGATGATTTGGTACCACACCAAGGAGAACTCGCGCTAACCATCGACTTCAACCAAGATACCAATCACGCCTCGATAGAAGCCTGCGCACTGCTAGTGCCCAATACCACGCAGGAAGACATCGCAGCGGCTTATATTTCTCTTTGTGATTCAGCCTTGGTCAATTTTAATTCCTTATTTTCCTCCCCGTCCTCTTCCGATCCTGATATCACGGCAGCTGACTCTAAAGCGCCATTCCTTTCATTTACCAAAGCAAAACTTCCCCTGGCGATATTTGCAGGCAAAAAGTACAAACTGGTAGCTCTCAAGATACGGCCCATTGAAACCGAGCTACCTAGCCGATTCAGAATAATCCACGAAATTAAGGGTGATCCCTTAGAAAATATCCCACAACTTCCCACACGTCCGGCCGACTTTGTACCAACCGGCCGTTATACAGCAGAACGAAAAGAACAATTCGACCAAGCTCACCCCGGCAAATTCCTACTTCCCGAAGAGCGAAAACTCGTTCATCAATTTATGTGTTTACAAAATGGAGCCTTCGCCTGGACTGACCAAGAGCGAGGCCATTTCCATGAAGACTTCTTTCCTCCAGTCGAAATACTGACCATACCCCACAAGCCGTGGGCCCAGCGGAACATACCAATACCACCCAGCATCTATGATGAAGTTTGTCGTCTTATCTGGAACAAAATCGATGCCAGCATTTATGAACCATCCAATTCCTCCTACCACTCTCGGTGGTTCTGCATTGTAAAGAAAGTTGGCAAATCATTACGGATTGTTCATAGTCTGGAACTGCTGAATAAAGTCACCATCAAGCATGCAGGTGTTACTCCATTTACCAACCAGATCGGCAAACACTTCGCAGGATGGGCCTGTGGCAGAATGTTAGACCTCTATGTCGGTTACGACGAATGCGGACTATCGGTGAAATCCCGTGACCTCACAACGTTCCAATCCCCGTTTGGCACGCTTCGGCTAGTTACCCTGCCAATGGGTTGGACGAACTCGGTACCCATATTCCACAACGACGTCACCTATATCCTGCAGCCAGAGATACCTGATGTCACGGTGCCCTACATCGATGATGTGCCTATCCGTGGTCTGGCGGAGCGATATTTGTTACCAGACAGTACGGAAGAACGCATCTCAGCAAATTCGGGAATCTGCCGCTTTGTCTGGGAACACTTCCAGGGTCTTAATCGAGTGGTACAATGAGTCAAATACTGCAGTGGCACCTTTAGCGGCTATAAGTCAACACTGTGCGCTGAGGAAATTACTGCAGTCGGACACCGTTGTACCCCGCTAGGACGCCTACCCGATAAGACAAGGGTCGACAAAATAGTCAAGTGGGGACCGTGCCGAGACCTCTCGGAAGTTCATGCTTTCCTGGGGACAGTCGGCGTGTGCCGCATATTCATACAAAACTTTGCCAAACGCGCGAATGCCCTCGTCAATCTCACTCGGAAAGGCATCCCCTTCGAGTTCGGCCCTGCACAAATAGAAGCACAAGCAGACCTCAAACAAGTGCTACTGAATTCCCCTGCCCTTCAACCAATTAATTATAACTCGGACGCACCAGTCATTCTAGCCATCGACACTTCCCAGATTGCTGTGGGATTTACCTCTGCCAAGCGGACCCCAATATGCCAAAAAAGCGGTACTTTGCTCGCTTCGGTTCATTACCTCTCAATGACCAAGAGTGCCGGTTCTCACAGCCGAAGCTTGAACTATACAGTCTTTACCGAGCTCTACGAGCATACAAAATATACCTTGTTGGCATATGAAATTTAACCGTAGAGGTGGATGCGCAGTACATCAAGGGCATGCTTAATAACCTGGACATCGCGCCCTTGGCCAGTGTCAACCGGTGGATTGTGTCAATACTTACTTTCCACTTTGAGCTCAGGCACATACCCAGCAAGCAGCATGGACCCAACGGCCTATCTAGGCACCCAGTTCAGCCCGATGATGACAGCGACGATGACAAAGATGAGGACGATGCCGAGGAATTTGAGGATTGGATAGACAACCTATATGGCTTTGCTCATATGCTCAACAGTCCGATTCCCGCACCCCATTTGGCACTATTAATCCTGACTATGGCTTCGGAAATTACCCTGACCTGACCGTATGTGGTTGTGGATGCCCAGATAGACAAACCAAATTATGACCTTGTGCCACGAGGGAAAGTGGCAGTACACACCGATAAATGTCTGGAGATGGTACATGATTGGCTGACGTTTTTCGAATGGCCAAGCAATATTTCCAACCAGGATCATGCAGCACTCATACGCTTTGCCTCGCAGTTCTTCATTGACAATAACATCCTGTGGAAGTGGGATCCTCACGGCGCACACAAGCAAATATTATACCGACATCGCCAGATAGAAGCAATTCACGCAGCCCACGATGGTACGGGTCACAGAGGATACTATGCGACTTGGGCGTTACTCATGGAGCGATACTGGTGGCCGTTCATGGGCCAAGATATCGCTTGGTACGTCAAAACTTGTCATATCTGCCAGACCCAACAGACCCGGCTGGTCTCAATTCCACCCGTTGTTGCAACTCTGGCACCATTGTTTGCAAAGATGTACATGGACACAATACACCTTCCCTGATCCGGTGGATACACTTATATAGTACAAGGCTGGTGTTTGCTGACAGGTTACCCGGAATTCCGAATGCTCAGAAAAGAAACGGCACAAGCACTCAGCGACTGGATCTTCCAGGATGTACTTTGTTGGTGGGAAACGCTCACCGAGATAGTCTCAGATAATGGCAAGCCGTTCGTTGCGGCACTCGGTTATCTAGAACGCAAGTACCACGTCAAACATATCCGGATCAGCGGTTATAACTCACGCGCAAATGGTATCGTCGAGCGCTCACATTTCGATGTCAGACAGGTGTTATTCAAAGTGGCCGACAGCGATCAAAATCGGTGGTCGCAAGTCTCATATTCCGTCTTCTGGTCCGAGCACATCACACCGAGGAAATGGATGGGCTGTTCGCCTTTCTATGCGGCAACTGGAGTACACCCACTTTTGCCCTTCGACATTGTCGAAGCGAACTACCTATTACCACCTCCTGATTCCTTACTCTCCACTACCGACTTAGTCGCGCAGCGCGCCATAGCACTTCAAAAACGCGAAGCCAATCTCGCTCGGTTACGTGCTCAGGTTCATGAACACCGCAACCATGTGGCCAGCTGATTCGAGAAACAACATGCTGCGACCATACTCAACTTCGGCTTCAAAAGTGGTGACCTAGTACTCCTCCGGAACACCACGATAGAAAAAGCGCTCAATCGGAAGATGCGACCCCGCTACCTTGGTCCTGTAGTGGTAGTGTCTCGCAGCAAAGGCGGTGCATACATCGTCTGCGAACTGGATGGCACTTTATTCCACAGCCTGATCGCGGTGTACCGAGTAGTTCCATACTTCGCACACGACTATATTGAAATACCTGACCTGGAGCAACACCTTGACATCTCGGTGATCCGTCTACGGCAAATGGAGAATGACACTGCAACAGAGCCCAAGGAACCGATCGGCCTCTTGGAGGATATCGATGAGACAACTCTACAAGTCTGGAACGATACCGAGGCTGATGAAGACCATCCCTTGAATATACCTGAGGCCGACAGCGATGATGAATAAAACCCCCCACAATCTATTTTTCAGCGGGGAGGAAAGCTGATTTGAGTCCTGCTATACCTTTCCCTTCACCGATCTCATTTTCACTTAGTTCCGTTTTCCACTTGCTTAGTTCCGAATTGTACCTTGTGACCTTACCTGGCCTCGTTGACATAATGCAGCATGGCCATTATGAATTTAAGTATCTTAGGCACACATATTTGGCGAACCGGAAACAATTCAATAAGTTACAACTCCCCTTCTTCTTTGTTGTCGGCAGAATTGCCACTCAGAGCCCTGGCGCCAACCCCTTCAACCACCCGTAGCGCCGTCATTTTCCCTTCATCACTGATCGGAACTCCGGTATGGACGGGAGTGGTGATGCTAGGATCAACGGGCACTCCAATAACTGCGGTCGACTCACGGCGGATCCAATCGGCCTTGACCATCATCCAAGTCTCCATTTCTTGTTGTTTGGCAACCGAGGCAATGCACTCCTGATCGAACTTGGCACTGTGCCAGGAGTATTCTTCGGTGGTCATCATGTCATTCGCCTTCAATATTTCGATGCGGCACTTTGCAGTATCATACAAGTCGTTCTTTGGGGCAGCATCGCCCAGAATGGTGCGGCTCACATCCAAGTGCATGTTTAGAGCGTCGAACAGGGCATCGAAGTGCACAATTAAGCGATCTTGATATCCCTTGGTAATGGCCGGGAACTTTTGAATCCAGTCAACTGTGGCGAAGGGCATGGCCTCCGCAGCAATCCGGGAATGAAGGCTTTCGGTGAGCGCTCCGTTGTAGCTCAGACCGGTGACTTGGGAAGTCAACTCCAAGTGCATCTGATCGGGACATTAGATCAGCCGCAATAGAGCCGGGCGCAACGTACCCAAGCACCCTGAAAGTAGTGCAGCCATTCCAACATGTTCACATCATGGCAAGGAGCCGGGGGCCAAGTCTCTCTGAAGCGAAGAAAACAATCCGAGGCACCTTGATACACTGCATGGATCAACTCAGCGGACAAGGTTTCCTGCAGCCGAGGGGGAGGCATGGAACAGCGATGATCCAGGGACGAGGACATGAATTGTTTAGGCGACGGGGAATAGGGTTACAAGACGCATCTTTGGCATTTGCTGACTGAGGCTAGACATGCTTAAATAGGTGCCAGGAAAGGACCGGTCCGCCTCACTGAGCAGGACCGCTTGTATGGTTCAGGCCGTTGCAGCTAGGGACAGCCAATTATTTTTCAGCAGGGAGGAGACAGAGAGGCAATTGAGCCTCAATGACCGAGGACCGATCACCTGACAACAAGCCGAGCACGGCACGATCCACACAATGGTCACTCACAACGATAGCAAGTCTGCTTTCCGAGTTCCGACATGTGAATGATACAAAGAAGGCAAATATCGGCCGGGCTAGGTAGCTAAGGTCCGCAAGCCTATCTACTCCTCATTGTCTCCTTCCTCGTCCTCAGAACCGTCACCGGCGAGCTCCACTACCTCATCCTCTTCCATGGCGTCAGCAGACGCTCTGCCCTTGCCCTTACCGGTGGAGTCCAAAGCGGCAGTACGCGCACGCTTTGCCGGAGGCTCGCCGGCGGCGTCGTAGACGGTGCACTCGAGAGACTTGAGGTAGACGTCCTGGATCCAGTCGTCCCACGTGGCGACCATCGCCCGCAGCCGACGCGACTTTTTGGCCTTGTAGTGCCAAAAGCGCACGGCGGAGCTTTCGGCTTCGGTGGCAGTAACCATGCCACCCATGATGAGGTCAAGAACAGGGCCGTCCAGGTCTGAAGCCAGGTTGAAGTGGCTGGCGTCGCATGATGACTCGGCAGCAACAGACATGGCGACTGTGGAAGCAGTGGGGGTCTGGGGGGCACGCTTGCGGCAGCCTGCCTTCTTGGACTGCACGCAGGCGAGGCCACGCGCCTTGCACCGGATGCAGGGGGGGCTGGCCGGCTGACCCGACTCCTGCTCGCACTTCACCTTCTTCTGCGAGCACAAGTCGCACTACCGTGTGTTAGCGAGCGGATTCGGGAGGAAGCGAAGTAGTACTTACCACGCCGGGACGAGAAGTGGCGGAGGGAGGCTTGACGACTTCCACAATGTCAGGCAACCGGGCACGCTTGGCGCTGCTCCGAGAAACAGGCGATGGTTCCTGAGCCAGGACAGAGTGATCGAGTCAGTGCAAACACGAACAACAGGGAACGTGTAACGTACCGTCAGGGCAGCGGTGGCAGCAACGGCCGCTGACCGAGGTGGGCATTTTGGTGATTTAGCCATGGCGGATTGCGAGGGCAGCACAGTCGGGGAAACGGGAGAAAGGATGGTTGAGGCCCGGGCCTCAGAAGGCGAGGGTTGAACTTGGCGAAGCGGCAACTCGGACAGAGAGGGCGCAGCGGCAGACGCCGCAGGCGAAGAAGAGGCTGCCGTGACAGAGGCGGCGTGGGTAATAGGTGACAGAACGGTCAGTGACGAGGAGGGGCTGGCAGCAGGAGGCGCGCTCTGACCCGACGTCAGGAGCCGGGCCCGCGCCTTGTCAAAGTCCGTCTGAGAAAGTGTGCTGGCTCCCACACGCTTAGACAGCTCCAAGAGCTGTCCAAGGGCGTCATCGGGAAAGGCATCGCTGATAGTAAGGGAGGGCGAGGGCGGAGGGACAGACTGCGCCGCCCATCGCATAACACCCTCCCAGCGAAGGCGGTCAGCGTTGTCCCGAAGTACGTAGGGCACGAGATCCATCCATCCATCGGTGGCAAATGGGCGGATCATGGCACAAACATCCTAGAGCAACGCGTTGACATCCGCATCGCTCTCGGGCGTCACACTGGTCGCGCCGCCGGCCATCCTGAACAGTTCCTACCAGAGGTTTAGCTTGGACCATTAAAGGGCGCAGAAAAGGACATACCAGCCAGCCAGAGAACATCTCAAGGAATGCGAGCGCAGAGACAGAGCTGCGACTGGCTGCCGTTAATCCATCGCGGAGGCCCAGCACACCGGCCTTACTCAAGTCAAACGGGCTAGTCATGACTGGAGGAGGATGAAGAGAGGAAGGAAGAGGAAGTTGAAGACACCGCGCGGTGAAGCTTCATTTAAAACCAACCAGCGCTCCACGACTCCACAACCACACGGTGGCGCAAACATAGCCGAGACACATGTTGATCCGGGGTGATTTCCCCGCCACGTTTGTCAATCCATGACGGCTGGTAAATCATGGAACCAACCGACAGAAGACTGAGGACAGTCTAGATTTCAGTTGGGAGGATATGATATGCCCAGCCTGTCGCTGGGCGTGTAAACCGCCAATTTTGCAGCCTCTATGCTTGGCGCAACTAACCGAAGTTCACCGAACGTAACCCATTCTGACTTAGAGAAGAAGCGTTATAGTCAAGACGCTAGCGCACCGAACAGGCCAATGCCCCGCTCGGCAGATTCACCGAAGGAGCGGATTATGTCGCCAAACGTCACAAGATGCAAAGGTACAATAGTAACACACCAGCGTTCTCCTGGACACGGCTTGACACAGATTAGAATGGACTGGCGGACTGGTTTGGAAGATTTGCCAACAGCTCGGACTATAGCTCCGAGCCGCGGAGTTGGTCAGCTGAGGTAGGAAACACATGGTAATGGCAACTCCTAGGATCGGCCAAGTTGGGCATTGCCTACAAGCTGGAGATTGGCATCGGCAGGCCTTGGCAACTGCGGCAATTGAAGGGTTGGTAATATCGCACTTACCGAACTGAGGAACTCAGAGCGACACCGCGGTCTAGGGTAATTACTAGATGACAAAGGTGATATCACACAACTGAGCTGGCGGACACACAACAGTGTACAAACCACCATGTGGTCGATTTGGAGCGATGACATGCTGGTCATTTGGTAGATTCCGTGGGATTCGGAGCGAAGTATTGAGCGAGTGGCGAGTTTAGTATTTAAGTAGCATGGCGGTGTGGCAGCTTCAGCATTACCTAGCCCAGGTTAACTTCAGCGTACAGATCAAACTTTGTATTCCGGACCCCATATTTCATGTCACAAAGTCTGGCGAAGCGTTGCTATCGGTAGTGCTAAGTCTAAACTTGCGAACCTTCGCCACTCTCACTCTTGGTGAATGGCCGCTCAATGGCACATCCACTCCGGTCCGTGTCGGACTCCTTCGGTCAGGCCTGGAGAACCCACTTGCTGACTGAGCTATATTCCTCATCCTCTCGAACTCAAGGACTCTAAGCTGTTCTCTACAGGCTTACAGGGGACTTAGGGTATCAGCAGTGATGTCAATGACTGTGGTGGGGTACGGTGTAACGAACGGACTTGGTAAGGGGGATGACGAGTCGCTCCCTAGTACTTATTAAAACGATGACTGATACGATGACTGATACAGTAACTGTACGATTACTGATCAGACGTGGACAATGACACAGCAGAGTAGTAATGTTAGTAGTAGTGGCAGTCTTGCTGACAAAGGCGGACTCCAGCATAGTGATAAAAGGAAGCTATTGACTGATGTGGTTGATAGCTTGGATTTCTTGTAACACTCTCACCTTGTTATTCAAGTTGCAATTGTTCTCTCTCTCTCTATCATCCTTTTGGACCGATCAAGTCATACCAGCAAGGAACTCCGCCTTCGCACGTTGAGACGATACTCCGCCTTCGTGCGTTGAGATGATTCTCAGCCTTCGTGCTAGAGACAAGGATCCGCTAAGTCACCACGTTTGCCCAATGTTGCCTAAGTCAGGCTCACGTGCAGCTCGCACGTAACATTAAATCCAAGCTCTCCTTAAAACGATCAAATGCCGTGGCGACCATCAATACTAAAGACGGCTGGGACTTCCAACCCTATCACATTGGATCAAGAGAACGAGACGCACCCACCCGTTACCTCATAGGACGAGTAAGGTGGCGACACGTACCAGATACAAGGAGATCCGACCAAAACAACACAGGATACTATGCGGAAGCAGCCACCACACAAAGGTATCATCCCGTAGTCTTTAACAAAGAACGCTGTTGCTGGGTCGAACTCAGGTGGAGTAACACCAACAACTACTTTGAGGCGACACGACCAGCAGCCAACGACCTACACATCAACGTACCGCTTACAGACGCGCATCCATTCGACCAACAAGGACCTATCGACGGTCAAGGAGAAATAAACCTCGAGTCGGAACCACCAAGAACTGAATTTCAACTACGAGCAAACACCCCGGCTGCATCAAGCCACACAAGTGAATGATCACCAACCCCACGAAGCGAAGTAGTGGAACCCGAAGAAATTGCAGTACACTCACCAGAAGTAGATGCGCTCGCCGCACAAACAGCTGAGTTACACATCCCCGAACCAATCAGGGGAATACCATTCAGCTACATGACTACCCAAACAGAAGTATCGCCACCCCGACTTGTTATCAATGAGCAGACGGGTCACGTCCAACAAATACAACCAGAAGACATGGAAGCCGTCAATCGAGCAATGGGGCCAGATGTCCCCGATGCACCAAGCATCCCCGAAGGAACTGAGATGTTCTACAAATTCAGACTCAACCGAAACCGAGTACCATCGCCCGACAACAGGCCATTCCCGCCTAGGGAAGGACCACCAGGAGGAGGACCGCCAGGAGGAGGACCGCCCAATGGTGGTTGGCCACAAGGAGGAGGAGGACCACCCCCAGCGGGACCAGCAATAGCCAACCCACAAGGAAATGACAAGTTCATCGGCAATCCACCGCTGACATTCACAGGGAACAGATCCCAAGCTGAATCATTCATCCTCCAATGGGAGGTATATGCGGGAGTCAACACCAACCACTCCGCCATGAGGAACAAGTATCAAAAAGCTATGTTGTTCCTCACATATATACAAGGAAACGCGGTTAACCAATGGGTAATGTCTGCAAGCCGATGGCTTGTTAACGAAGTAGCCACGGGAACAGATCAATTCAACGACAGGCTGTGGGAAAATCTGCTCAACGCCTTCCAAAGACAGTTCGGCGACGTTCTCGGCAAGGAACGAGCCCAAGCTCAGCTCGACGCTGGAATACACATGAAGGATGGAAGGATTGACGACTACATCGCCCAATTCGAACAGCTGGTTCGGCACGCAGGGTACAACATCAATGCCGAACAAACAATCAAGTACTTTACAAAGGGGTTACCACGAGCCTTGTACGAAACCATGTACCAACATGATGACCCCCGTAACTATGAAGAGTGGAGAGATTCTGCCCTGAAAAGACAGCAGAAGTGGATCCACATGCAAACAGTTAGGGGCAATCTGGACGCCTTCAAACCAGGACGAGCTCCCGGAGGAGCGCTAGCTAAGTTGCTTGCACCACTCCAAAATGATGACCGAATGGACACGTCTGCAGATCGAGTACGAGGACGACTGGCAGGAGCCGAAGAAATCGTGGCAAACCATTATAGGAATACCAACCCACCACAACCACCATTCCCACTGCGCAGAGGATTCATACAGAGACAGTTCAAACGAGACCACAGCCAAACGCAGTGCTACAACCGCCAGAAGATGGGCCATATCAGTCGAGATTGCAGACAACCTAGAAGATGCCGCGATGCACAGACACGCATCACCGGGACCATGCCAACTAAAGAAGAAAAGGCGGCGGAATGGCTACGAGGAGTTGCCGGAGATGACGAAGAAGTAAAGGACCTAGTCCTACAGCAATTGATGGGGCAGAATTTTGGAAGCACCTGAACCCGACAGCCTGGGTAAGGGCAATACGTTGTAACTCCGTGTATATTATGCGCTACCGTTCTATGAGAGTACCAGTTTCTATCTGCGCAAGTTACAACATGGCCGACATCAAAGCATTAGTGGACTCCGGAGCCACTGACAATTTCATACATCTGAACTTCGTCAAACGGATGGGGTTGGGACAACGGGTGCTAGATAAGCCCAAAAATATCTACAACATCGACAATACCACTAATAAAGCCGGACAGATCACACACTATCTCACGCTTAACGTGGAAACAGGAGGAACCAAAAGAGAAATGAGGTTCCTTGTCACAGACATCGGAAGGGAGGATGTCCTACTAGGATATCCATGGCTCGCCACCTACGAACCAAGGTTCAGCTGGTGCCATGCCACCATTGATGAAAAACAACTTCCTATAGTACTACGATCAGTCAACCCAAATGACAAAAGGGCAGTACTGGCAAGACTACTAAACGAGGAAGAAGACGACGCAAAAGTATCACGAACGTTCACCACAGAAGCAAAGGAACAAATAGTGACACAATTAGAAGAGCAAGTATACGGACGACGATCTGCGGTTGAACTGGCGGTCGACGCCAAACAATATACCGCGAAAGTCGAAATACCAAAAGAATACCAACGCTTTGCAAAGGTATTCAACGAAGAAGAGTCAAAAAGATTTCCACCCAAGAGAAGTTGCGATCACGCCATAGACTTCAAAAAGGGGGCACCAGAGGTGATTGACTGTAAGGTATACCCAATGACAAGGGCTGAGGATGCGGCGCTCGATGACTTCATCGATGAACACGTGGAAAAGGGATATATCCGCCCCTCGAAATCCCCGTACGCATCATCATTCTTCTTTATCAAAAAGAAGGACGGAAAACTACGACCAGTACAGGACTATCGACAAATCAATGAATGGACAATACGAAATCAGTACCCACTCCCTCTCATTGATGATCTTATCCAAGACCTCAGGGGTGCCCAATTATTCAGCAAACTAGATGTCCGACAGGGATACAATAACATACGAATCAAAGAAGGAGACAAGCACAAAGCCGTGTTCAAAACATGCCGTGGACTCTTTGAACCAACTGTCATGTACTTTGGACTATGCAACTCACCAGCTACATTCCAAAGCTTCATGAATGAAATTTACCGACCAACGATAGCGAAACACGAACTCAAAGGTACGACGATCAGGATCTACATGGATGACATCGCAATAGCAACAAAACGCCAACCCAACACACTCAAACAACACCAAGAGGCGGTTTGTGATGTCCTGAAAGTCGCTCAAGAACACAACCTATTCTTCAAACCAGAAAGATGCGTATTCAACGCCCCTAGTATTGATTACCTGGGGGTAATCCTTGAAGAGGGGGTAACATGTATGGACCCCGTCAAAGTTTCGGGCGTTCGCGACTGGACATCACCCTCATCAGTAAAGGACGTACAATCTTTCCTGGGTTTTTGCAACTTTTACTGGCAGTTTATCAGAGGCTTCGCTGCCATCGCCAAACCACTAAATGAACTAACACATAAAGATGAGCCATGGCAGTGGACGACAAGACATCAAACAGTGTTCGACACGCTCAAACGACGGGTTACCACAGAGCCCATACTGGCACACGCAGATCAAACCCAACAGTTCGATCTAGAAGTGGATGCATCAGGATTTGCAGTAGGAGCGGTGCTATTACAAAAGAAATCAGATGGGAAACGACACCCCGTGGGGTACTACTCGGCAACGCTCAACGCCGCTGAGCGCAACTACGACATCTACAATCTAGAATTGTTAGCCATCGTAAAAGCGTTGCGAAACTGGCGACATTTACTAGCTGGATCTCCACACAAAGTACGCATATTCTCAGACCATCTCAACCTTCGGTACTGGCGAGACCCCCAGAAAATCAGCCAACGAATTGCTAGAGAAGTACTGGAATTGGCGGAATACAACTTCGAAATACACCATGTCAAAGGAACTGCAAATGGAAGGGCTGATGCTCTTTCTCGACGCACTGACTATGACCAGGGAGAAAAGGACAATGAGAACGTCACAGTCCTACCAAATGAACTATTTGTACGAACTACCACGGCCAGATCACAACAGGACAATGAGAACGTCACAGTCCTACCAAATGAACTATTTGTACGAACTACCACGGCCAGATCACAACAGGATGAACAGAGGATACGCAAGTGGGTCGACCCCCACAAACTAACCAAGGCGGACGGACTCTGGTGGTACCAAGGACAGAGGCTAGTCGTCACAGGAACAACAGAGGAAATTAGAGAAGTAATTTCCACACATCACGATCCTCCCATTCACGGACATCCAGGAATAAACCGAACCACACAGCTGGTGGAGCGCCACTACTGGTGGCCCACAATGAAACAAGACATCGCCGAATACGTCCGAGGATGTGCTGAATGTCAGTGATGCAAGGTCAACACACAGAGGACGAAGGCGCCACTACAGCCAATATTCCCGAAACCCGAAGCGACACCATTTGAAGTAGTGGCGCTAGACTTCATTACCAAACTCCCGACATCAAGGGAATACGATTCAATACTCACAGTCACCGACCATGACTGCTCGAAAGCCTCTATATTTATACCATGCAAAGAGGAGATCTCAGGCGAAGAGACTGCAGCCCTATATGCCAAACACGTGGTCGCACGATTCGGTTTGCCAACGAAACTCATCAGCGATCGAGACCCTCGGTTTGCATTGAAGTTCACAAGAGAACTATGCCGGATCCTAGGAATACAACAGAACACTTCAACCGCCTATCACTCACGAACAGACGGACAATCGGAACGCAACAATCAATGGTTGGAACAGTACCTCAGGTTCTGGGCCAACGAAAGACAAGACAATTGGGCCGATCACCTCACATTAGCTGAGTTCGCGCACAATAATTGGGTTAATGAATCTACGCATGCAACTCCATTTAGGTTGTTGATGGGATATCACCCACGCACTAATTGGATGGATAAAACAT
Organism: Lactarius quietus; assembly: GCA_015025155.1. Classification (NCBI taxonomy): domain Eukaryota; kingdom Fungi; phylum Basidiomycota; class Agaricomycetes; order Russulales; family Russulaceae; genus Lactarius; species Lactarius quietus. The sequence goes on along the minus strand of WITN01000283.1, from coordinate 71,163 downwards.
CACCCATACCACAAGTCACGGCCAGACTAGAACAATTGAAAGAGATAAGGAATCAGGCACAGGAACAAATGCATCACGCACAACAGTCATGTGTTACGTGCAAGCTGCACGTGAGCCTGACTTTGGCAACGTAAGGTGAACGTGGTGACTTATCAACCCGTTAACTCTAGCACGAAGGCAGAGTATCGTCTCAACACACGAAGGCAGAGTCTTGCTTTGACAGCAACGCGGTCCGAAAGGATGAAGAGAGAGAGAGAGAGAGAGTCTGCTGATTCGATATGAGAAGTGTACAAGAACTTCAAGCTGCCGACCACAACAGTCGACAGCTTCCTTATAACGGTAAGTAACACGCCACTACTACTAGTAACAATGTACAACGCCCGACAAATACCACTACTATCAGTAAGTCGCTCACTAAGAGCATCAGTCATCATCCGTCATCATACAGTAAGCAATCAGTCATCATCCGTCATCGTACAGTAAGCAATCAGTCATCGTCGTACCGTAATCATCCTGTTATGCCATGTCCCCTGGGTTATCGGCTTAGGTCAGATACTTACTATGACCTGGGACGTTACATCATGGATCAAACATCGTGACTTCCCCAAATATCAGATTGGGGATAAGGTCTGGCTCGAGGGACATCATCTACAGACCCATCAACCAACCACGAAACTTGCGCCCAGACGACACGGGCCATTCAGAATTGTCCAGGTGATGTCTCCTGTCAACTACCGGCTCGAACTTCCCACACAGTGGAGCATCCACGACATTTTTCACACAGATCTTCTCACACCTTACAAAGAAATGCTGATTCACGGCGCAAACTATCAGCGCCCGCCACCAGAATTGGTAGAGGACGTGGAAGAATATGAGGTCGAAAAGGTACTAGACTCAAGGAGACATGGACGAGGGTGCAAGCTTCAATACCTCATCAAGTGGAAGGGTTACCCAGACTCAGATAACCAATGGGTCCCGTGGGACGACGTCCATGCGGAGGAAGAGATAAGGAAGTTCAAACAATCTAACCCAAAAGCTGAAATTCACATAAAAGCAGGGACTGTGGAACGACCAATCCCCACTCCGATGGCCTACATCCCCATTAACACTCTTACCCACATCGATGACCTCCCCTCTGTCAACACCCTCACCACCTACGACACCACCAACAATGTGGACGACCCATTCTGCTCAGCAATTGAGCACGTCCGAGCGGTCGCCGAACAAGATTGAGACAAACGGGAGCAACGAGAGCGCGACCTATCCGAGGCTCGCAGGCGATTCCCCACACCCGTTAGCGGAAGAGTGGAGACAGATGAGGAAGGACTACGGGTTGTTGAAGGCGGTAATGACCTCATGGAGACTGGATCAGGTGACAAAGATGACAGCGACAGAGAGACGGATGAGGATACAGCGGCTGATGAGGCAAGTATCCTCCAGCCCTCCACCGCCTTCACGTCCACCACCGCTGTCGATCGATATGACAGTGACGAGTCCTCCGATGGCTCATACCACGACGCCCACGTCATCTGTACCCGATGCGACAACCCCCAAAGTTACTGTCACTGCGCCCCTCTGCGCATTCCCCCACAAGCTGACGATGAAGACGACGACATTACCGAAGAAGCTGAGGATGACAAAGGACGATCACCGCCGGTTGCTGTCATATACAGACCGACTGCGGAGATCGGATACGAGGCATGGGGACTACCACCATACTATGAGGCACGCGACCCCTCACCCATCAACACGCGCCGAGGCGCCCTATCCATACCATATCGCCTTCCCCCAATGGGTTCATCCTCAACAACGGGATGAACTGGGTGCCCATGGTAGTCGAACACGAGGGTCGCCGCATCCCTGCCAGATATGTGCAGGTACGGATGCTTGACAACCCAGAAGTTTTCGGGATGATGGGACAGGGCGCGCCAATATACCGCAGGGACATACACACCAAACCATGTCGAGACATGGGGCCCGCAGCTGAGTACTCCCGAGAGGACCTGCAATACCTTCGCGCTGACTTCCGGGGACGGCGACAGGTAGACGAAGCCCTCGCTAGGTTGGGGGACATTTCCCTGGCCGCCGAAGTGAGGTGCTACCGCGTGTCCCAGGAAGTCATCAAGGAGCTAGAGGTGGCGATCAAGAAGCTTGAAGATGACATCTTCGTACACGTTGACCGCTCGCGGCACTCGGTGAAACAACTAGGACGGGCACATGCCATTCTGAGGATACGGGACGAACACAAGACGGACGTTGGGCTAACTACAGTGCCTAACTGGGTTGTGGAGTGAGGGCGCTCACCCTTGTGAAGAGGGTAATGTAACGAACGGACTTGGTAAGGGGGATGACGAGTCGCTCCCTAGTACTTACTAAAATGATGACTGATACGATGACTGATATGGTAACTGTACGATTACTGATCAGACGTGGACAATGACGCAGCAGAGTAGTAATGTTAGTAGTAGTGGCGGTCTCGCTGATGAAGGTGGACTCCAGCGTAGTGATAAAAGGAAGCTATCGACTGATGTGGTCAATAGCTTGGATTTCTTGTAACACTCTCACCTTGTTATTCAAGTCGCGATTGTTCTCTCTCTCTCTATCGTCCTTTTGGACCGATCAAGTCATACCAGCAAGGAACTCCGCCTTCGCACATTGAGACGATACTCCACCTTCGTGCATTGAGACGATTCTCAGCCTTCGTGCTAGAGACAAGGATCTGCTAAGTCACCGTGTTTGCCCAACGTTGCCTAAGTCAGGCTCACGTGCAGCTCGCACGTAACATATGGACTGGCCGGGTAAACTGCCCCGCCTTCATCCTCCTCTCCATCTCCATCTCCCTTGCCGTCCATAACTGATCTGCTCTCCAGGCCTGAATGACCTTCATCCATAGCCGTGTATCTGGCTTTGCTGTCTTCTTCGAGTCTGCCTCCCTCTGGCGTGGGGAAATGGTGGCATGCTTCCACGAGATCGCGGGCTGCATTGATAGTGTCCCGGGTTGCCACCGCTCATTCGGCAGCCACCCTAATGTGCTCAACTGCCGAGCAGAGGGGGTCATCAACATTGTTGTTGTCATCGTAGGATATAAGAGGTACAAGGGAGTCGAAGTCGATGACATGCTGTTGTGGAAAGGAGGAGCTACTGGAAGTCATGTGGGGAAGTGGTAGCAATGCTGGTCCTTCAGCGTGAACTTGACTTGCCTTTATGTGAGTCTCTCTGGTAGAATTCGAATGTTTGAATTCCTGAATTGCTTCATCAGCGTGGGCATCATCCCAGTTGACCCACTGGTTGTCAGAGTCTGGATAGCCCTTCCATTTGATTAAGTACTGAAGTTTGCACCCTCGCCCATATCTTCTTGAGTCTAGTACCTTTTTGACCTCATATTCTTCCACACCGTCTACTAGATTGGGTGGTGGGTGCTGATAGTTTGCACCATGAATCAGCATTTCTTTGTAAGGTGTTAGGAGGTCTATGTGAAACACATTGTGGATGCTCCACTGTGTGGGAAGTTCTAAACGATAATTAATGGGGGACATCACCTGGACGACCCTAAAGGGTCCATGTCTTCTGGGCGCAAGCTTCATGGTTGGCTGATGGGTGCGTAGGTGGCGTCCTTCTAACCACACCTGATCTCCCACTTGGTACTTGGGCGTATCATGGTGTTTGACCCATGACTCTTGTGCCCTTCGCATGAGTTCTTGCGCCTTCACTCTTGCTTCTTTTAATTGTTCTAATCGCATCGTAACTTGTGGAATAGGAGACAGCGTATCTGTCCAGTCAGTGCGGGGATGATATCCCATCAGGATTCTAAATGGTGACTCGCATGTAGATTCATTGACCCAATTGTTATGGGTAAATTCAGCAATTGCCAAGCGAGATGCCCAGTTATCCTGCCTCTCGTTGACCCAGAATCGAAGGTATTGCTCTAGCCACTGATTAGTACATTCTGACTGTCCATCCATTCAAGGATGATAGGTGGTGGAGATGTTTTGTTGTATCCCCAGTATACGACAGAGTTCTCTCATGAATTTGGATGCGAATCAGGGGTCTTGATCGCTGATGACTTTTGATGGTAGTCCAAAGTGTTTGACTATGTGTTCAGCATAAAGGGCCGCTGTTTCCTTGCCGGATATCTCTTCTTTGCATGGTATAAATATCGAAGCTTTTGAACAGTCGTGGTCGGTAACTGTGAGTATTGAGTCAAAAGTCTGCGATACCAGGAGTTTAGTGATGAAGTCCAGAGCTACTACTTTGAACGGCATAGCTTCTGGTTTAGGAAAAATTGGTTGTAACGGTGCCTTCGTGTTATGCGTGTTGACCTTGCACCTTTGACATTCTGCACATCCTTTTACATATTCAGCGACATCACGTCGTAGCGAAGGCCACCAGTAGTGACGTTCTACTAGTTGCATGGTACGCGTGATTCCTGGATGACCATGAATTGGTGGGTCATGATGAGTGGAGATGACTTCTCTAATGTCCGTGTCTGTTCCTGTGACCACTAGTCTCTTCCCTTGGTACCACCAGAGGTCGTTGACTTTGATCAGCTTGTGGGGGTCTACCCACTTGCGTATGATGTCTTCGTTTTGTGGTCTCTTTGATGCTGTTGCAGTCGTCATTGCTCATACAAACAGTTCTGTTGGTAGGACAGTGACGTTCTTGTTGTCTTTTTCCCCTTGATCGTAGTCTGGTCAGCACGATAGTGCGTCTGCACGTCCATTGGCGGTTCCCTTGACATGATGTATCTCAAAGTTGTATTCAGCTAGTTCTAGCACTTCTCTTGCAATCCTCCTACTGATCTTCTGGGGGTCTCGCCAGTATTGAAGGTTCATATGATCGGAGAAAATGCGTACTTTATGAGGAGATCCTGCCAACAGGTGTCTCCAGTTGTGCAAGGCTTTGACAATGGCTAGCAGTTCAAGGTTGTAGATGTCATAATTTCGTTCTGCTGCGTTGAGGGTGGCCGAGTAATAGCCCACTGGATGGCACTTTCCATCTTGTTTTTTCTGCGAATCCTGACGCATCTACTTCAAGATCAAATTGTTGATTTTGATCTGGGTGAGCTAGGATGGGTTCTGTGGTGACTCTTCATTTGAGTACTAGGAATGCTTCTTGTTGGCGTGCTCCCCATTGCCATGGATTGTCTTTGCGTGTGAGTTCATTGAGTGGCTTCGCATTCGAGGCAAACCCTTTGATAAATTGCCGGTAAAAGTTGCAAAAACCAAGAAAAGAGTGGACGTCCTTAACTGTGGTGGGTGATGCCCAGTCCTTGACTCCGGAAATTTTAATGGGGTCCATACGTGTCACCCCTCTTCAAGGATTACCCCCAGGTAATTGATATGGGGAGCGTTGAAGACACATTTCTCAGGTTTGAAGTAAAGGTCGTGTTTTTGTGTGACGGCTAGGACGTCAGCAACCACTTGTTGGTGTTTCTTCAGTGACGATTCCTGTCGTGCGGTCGCAATCGCAATGTCGTCCATATAAACCCAAATTGTGGTGCCATTGGCTGCATGTTGGGCGATGATTGGTTGGTATATGTGGTTCATGAAACTTTGGAATGTAGCTGGTGAGTTGCAAAGTCCAAAATACATAACCATTGGTTCAAAAAGTCCTCATCGAGTTTTGAATGTGGCTTTGTGTTCGTCTCCCTCCTTGATTCGAATGTTATTATACCCTTGTCGAACATCTAGTTTGGTAAATATTTGAGCACCCCTGAGGTCTCGTATGAGGTCATCAATAAGGGGGAGTGGGTATTGATTTCGTATTGTCCAATCGTTGATCTTCCTGTAATCTTGGACGGGACGTAGTTTTCCGTCCTTCTTTTTGATGAAGAAGAATGAAGATGCGTACGAGGATTTCGAGGGACGGATGTATCCCTTCTCCAGTTGTTCATCGATAAAGTCATCTAATGCGGCGTCTTCTGTTCTGGTCATAGGGTATACTTTACAGTCTATGACGTCAGGAGCACCGGGTTTGAATTCGATGGCGTGATCACAACTTCTTCTTGGTGGGAATCATTTTGACTCTTCTTTGCTGAATACCTTTGCAAAGCATTGGTATTCTTCTGGTACCTCTACCTTTTTGGTGTATTGTTGAGCTTCGACGGCAAGCTCGACTGCTGACTTTCTTCTGTATACCTGTTCTTCTAGCGCCGTCACAATTTGTTCCTTGGTTTCGGTGGTAAACATCCTTGCTACTCGCACGTCATTGGCTTCTTCTGTGAGAAGTTGTGCCAATACTGCTCTCCTGTCGCTGGGGTTAATTGATCGCAAAACTATAGGGAGTTGTTTCTCATCTATAGTTGCATGGCGCCAACTGAACCTTGGTTTGTAGGTGGCTAGCCATGGATACCCCAATAGTATGTCTTCCTTTCCTATGTCTGTGATGAGGAAACACATTTCTCGCTTTGTTCCTCCAGTTTCCACGATAAGCATCAGATAATGCGTAATCTGACCGGCTTTATTAGTGGTATCGTCGATATTATAAATGTTTTTGGGCTTATCTAAGGCCCGCTGCCCTAGCCCATCCGTTTGATGAAATTTGGATGGATGAAGTTGTCGGTGGCTCCAGAATCCACTAATGCTTTTATGTTGGCCATGTTGTAACTTGCGCGAATTGATACTGGAACTCTCATAGAACAGTAGTGCATAATATACACAGAGTTACAATTAACTGCCCTCACCCAGGCTGCCAGGTTCAGGTGTTTGCAAAATCCTGCCCCATTAACTGCTGCAGGACCAAATCTTTCACATCGTCTCCCTTGCTGGCCACTCCTCGTAGCCATTCCGCTGCCTTTTCTTCTTTAGTAGGTGCGGTTTTTGTGGCTCATGTCTGGACTCCACGCTGGCGCCGAGGCTGCCTGAAATCGCAGCTCATATGTTCCATCTTCTGACAATTGTAACACTGTATCTGGCTGGTGTCTCGCCTGAATTCCCGTTGTCTTTGTAGGAATCCCCCACGTGGTGGGTATGGTGGCCGCAGTGGTTCAGTGTTTCGTCCATGATTGGCAATGACATCTTCTGCTCCAGCTAGTCGTCTGCGTACTTAATCTGCAGAGGTGTCCATCCTGTCGTCGTCTCTGAGAGGAGCTAATAACTTAGCTAATGCGCCTCCTTGCACACGTCCTGGTTTGAATGTGTCTAGGTTTCCCCGGACCATCTGCATGTGAATCCACTTTTGCTGCCTTTTTAAGGCTGACGCCCTCCATTCTTCGTAGTTTTGCGGGTCGTCATGTTGATACATTGTTTCATAAAGGGCTTGCGGAAGTCCTTTGGTGAAGTATTTGAGGGTTTGCTCAGCGTTAATGTTATAGCCGGCATGTCGAACGAGTTGTTCAAAAAGGGCAATGTAGTCGTCCACTTTTCCATCTTTCATATGGATGCCAGCATCAGGCTGGGCTTGGGCGCACTCCTTGCTGAGTACATCGCCAAATTGTCTTCTAAAGGCGTGGAGTAGATTCTCCCACAACCTGTCTTCGAATTGACTGGTGCCAGTGGCGACTTCATTTACCAGCCAGCAGCTTGCCGACATAACCCACTGGTTAACCACGTTTCCCTGAATGTATGTGAGGAACAACATAGCTTTTTGGTACTTGTTCCTCATAGCTGAATGGTTGGCGTTGACTCCAGCATATACTTCCCACTGAAGGATGAATGCTTCTGCCTGGGCTCTGGACCCTGTAAACATTGGTGGCGGATTTCCGATGAACTTGTCGTTGCCTCCTCCTTGTGGGGCGTTGATTGCTGCACGATGTGGCCCTCCTCCGCCCGGGGGCCCTCCTCCGCCTGGTGGTCCTCCACCACCTGGTAGTCTGGTAGGTGGGAATGGTCTGTTTTCAGGTGAGGGGACTCTGTTTTGGTTAATGCAGAATTCATAGAACATGTTCGGTTCGCCTTGGTTACTTGGTGCGTCTGGAACATCTGGTCCCATGGCCCAATTTACAGCCTGCATGTCTTCTTCTCGTAGTTGGTGTATGTGTCCCATCTGCTCGTTTATAGCAAGTCAGGGTGGCGATAATTCTGTTTGTGTGGCCATGAAGGGTATTCCTCTAATGGGTTCAGGAAGGTGTAACTCAGTTGTTTGTGCAATGAGTGCGTCTACTTCTGGTGATTGTACTGTTATATTCTCTGGCTCAACTGATACGTCGGAAGTGGTTGGTGGTCGTTCACTAGTGTCACTAGTAGTTGCTGGGGTGTGTGTCCGCAGTTGGAGTTCTGCTGGTGGTGGGTCTGAGGTAAGCGCTTGGTCTTCCTTGCCGTTGAGTGGTCCTTGTTCGTTGATTGGTCGTGTGTCGATTAGTGGGATGTTAATATTGAGGTCGTCTGCTGCAGGTCGTGCTGCTTCGAAGATTCCTCTTGTTCTGCTCCACCTGAGTTTGACCCAGCAACAGCGTTCTCGGTTAAAGATGATAGGGTGATACCTCTGAGCAGTGGCTGCCTCTGCGTAGTATCCAGTGTTTTGCTCATCAGTTCTGCTGACTTCTGGTACCAGTCTCCACCTGATTCTTCCAATGACGTAGCGAGCTGGAGTGTCACGGTTTCTTGCTTCAATTTTGTAGGGTTGGAAATCCCAACCGTCTTTGGTATTGATTGTCGCCACGGCGTTCGTTTGTAGAAGAGCTTGGACTTAATGTAACGTGCGAGCTGCACGTGAGCCTGACTTAGGCAACGTAGAGTGAATGCGGTGACTTAGCAAGTGCTTGGACTCAAGCACGAAGGCTGAGTAACGTCTCAACACATGAAGGTGGAGTCTCGTGATCCCGTATGGATCTTATCTCAACGCACAAAGGCGGAGTTCGAAGTATTCAGGTACCAAGGTCCAGATGTCGCGTTGAAGTGGTTTGGACAAGGGCCGTATGCCCGATGCTTGGAACAGAGAATAGAGCCTTGGATACAACCGAGTCAAGAAAGTAACAAGAAGTCCAAGCTGCAGAATACAAGCCATTCTGCAGCTCTTTAAGTACCAAAATACTACACGACCGCTTTTGCTTACGTAACCATACATGCTGACACATCCTGACTAAAACCTACTACTATCATCCTGGGAATTTGTAAGTAATGACTCATGATTGTTAATCGATGAGTCATGTGACTGATGAGCGACTTGTCATCATCAGTCATCCATAGTAATCATACATTAGTGATCCACAATGACAAGTCCACAACCAAATCGTAACATTTACTGATAAGTGCTATTATAAGGTCCCGTGTTCAAATCCATACTGATGCAAATATAAACCTCAGATCAGATCACATGTAACTAGATGATGATGTAATAAGAGATGACAGTGACAAATATAGAACATGCCGATAACAAATGTGAAAACATGATCAGAAAAAGTAAGACATCATTGGTGGGCTCAATTCCCCATTCAAATCAAGTTATTTTATTATATATAACCTCTTATATTTTGCAACAATAATGACAATTGCAATCTATTGAATTGATTGATAGAATTCCAATTTACCTGCAAAATTATAATTATTTAAAAAACAGTAACCCATCATAAGCAATCGCAATATCTACTTGGATTGGGCCGTTTTGGCCGTTTGCGATCGATCATAAGCACTTCTATTTCTTAACTAATTTTGCTGATGTCTGATGCCTGAGGCAAGGTCGCGACGGGTGGGCAGGAAAAACACCCGGAGCGAACTGCTGAGCATCAGAGCCATCGGGCTCATCATTGATCCTATTGTAGACTATCAGGGCGTGGTAGGGTGGGAGAAAAAAGGATTTCCGATTCTTTGAACCGGATGTATGGCAGGGAAGGCAGGTGGCAGCACGGGAGAAAAGAATGAGCACATGCTGCTTGGTCCATTCGTGCGAAGACTAAGGCAGAGGTCACCAGGAACGGTCACCCCCTAACTTAACCTTTTAACCCTAGGGTTTGTATTACATAAGCATTCAAATCTTGAGGTTTAGCCTAGGGTTTAGTTGACTAGAAAGACTTGGAAAACATGGGTACTAAGAACAATAGAATGCCTTTAATTATGAGAGCACAGAAGCCTTTATTTCCCTGATCATCTCTGGGGGAAGGGTACGATGACTATGGTACCTTCTGTTGGCCCACACTGCCTGTGCACCTGTCAAGCCCTCTCCATATGCATTGATGAATCTTGCTGAATGATTGGCAAATCTACCAATGCAGTAAGGAAGTGATTATTAAAGAAAGAAGAATTTGTAAGTTACACACCAACAGATTTGAAGAATATCAACACCATCAAGGCAATTCACTACCTTTGCTTTCATCTCCTCAAGGGTTGAAGCCCTCCCTGCAGTGCGGAAACGAAGCTTTGCAGCACCCCAGTATTGTTCAATGAAATTCATTTCACAGTGGTATTTGGGGTAAAAGTCACAGAGGTGGCCACAGCTCTCAACAAACTCTTGAAGTTGTGACTTCTGTGAAACAAAGTCAGGCTGGTGATAGAGAACTGAGCGGCAACAGCAGTTATTCCTCTCAGGGGGGCATTTGGGCCCTGGGCATTCAGCAAGCAAACCACTTTCAGGCCACAGACCATGCTCCCGAATGATTTGCTCCATTCCTTTAAACCACCCAGGCATGGTGGGATGGTCATCAGGAAAATAGAAAGACTGGTATTCCCCAGTCAGAGGGTTTATACCTTGGCACATCCTGGGTGCATCTTTAGAGCTGGCCCAGTTGGCCCTGGGAGCTGCATGGCAAATTATCAGCCAAATGAAAGTGAAATAGAACTGAAATACCTTTAGGCATTCCTGTTGCTGATAAAGCATCAGCAGCTCTTTTCTGATGTGAAGGAGCATTATCAAAGAGAAAAAGCCCCTGTGAATTCCCATTGGTCTTGTCCTCAAAAATGTCAATAGCATGGTCAACCTGTCTAAGCAGGTCCTCTGCAGTGAAATAACCATCCTGATTGATACCTGGCTTGAAGAGGATTCTTGCTTCTCTGCAATAACAGAATAGTCAATTAGTATCAAGGTCTTATTAAAAGAATTGAAAACCAACTCAAAATGATCTTCATCATGGTCAAAATGACACAAGTGACCCCATTCAGCTGTTAGAAAGTCTGAGACCATAATTGATTTCCCATCACCCTTTGGAAGTGGTGTGGGTTTGCTGGTGCTGGCAATCCAATGAGTCTTTCAAGTGTCATTCTGATAAAAAGTTGATTCGTCATGTGTGACAAGGATCAGCCAAAAGCGGCCACCCTTCACTGGGTCAGCAGACAGGTTTTGAGGCTGGTGTTCAATGCCATCATTGTCCCAGGTATGAAATCATTTCTTGTATTCCTTCCACCTTGCCACAAAGCCATTTCTATATGCAACAATGTCCTCCCATTCGTGGCCATCCGAATACACTCCATTTTTCATGGAGTCATAGCGCCAGCTAAGCTGTCTGAGCCAGCGACGAGCAGTGTGCTCCGAAATTGAGCCATGGGAAATTCCGGAGTGCGAGAACTTTGCCTGCATCTCCACACCAGAGACGATGTCAACCACATTGTTTGCCATGATATAGCGGCCCTTGCTATGGGACAAGAGGAGTGATTGAAGACCCTCTGCAACATCCTCATCATCAAGGACATTCCACCTGGTCTTGGAATAGTGGAGAACTGGGAGCTCCTCAGAGCGAGCAAAGGCCAGAATCCATTCTCGGAGGCTTCGCACACATTTCACACCTTGGCCTTGGACTTTTGCAACCATCACTGACACATTTCGCCAGGTATACTGAAGTTTTTCGTCCAGGTACAAATTCAAGACTCCCACCATCCCTGTGAGGCAAGCCCAAAGAGCAACATCCAGCCGCAAGTCTCAGCATTTGTCGACAAGCGTCGCATGTTACGCTTTAGCCTGACTTAGGCTCTACACGCGATGGCGAGATAATGTGACTTAGCAAGACATGTCAACACACAAAGGTGTGACTAAGACCTAAGGACACCTGAAAGTGCCTTCCTAAGGGGAGCGAATGCGAACGGACTTCTTAGAGGATAGAAGCCGACTAGATTGAGTGAAGATACAAGAGAGTCAAGCTGTCGACCACATCAGTCGACAGCTGCCTTATATCGTATCTTGACTGTACGCCTTTGTCAGCGATACAGTCACTACTACTGCTTGATAACGTCCACTAATACTAACGCCACAACTACTACTATCAGTCATCATCCGTAATCGTACAGTAAGAATATCAGTAATCAACATAGGTAGATATGAGTAAGATTCGGGAGCGACTCGTCATCCCGCTTACTATGATTAATGACGGCAATTCATGACATCACCCCCTTTACAAGGGTGAGCGCCCATGCTCCACAACCCAGCTCGTCACGGTAGTAAGACCTACATCCGTCTCATGTTCGTCGCGTACCCTCCTGAGGGCATGAGCACGCCCTAGTCGCCTCGACGAGTGCATGGCCCTGTCGATGTGGATGAAAATGTCGTCCTCCAGCTTCTTGATGGCCTGTTCGAGCTCGGCGACGACTTCCATGGACGCGCGGTAGCGCCTTACCTCGGCTTGGAGAGAGATGTCCCCCAACCGGGCGAGGGCCTCGTCTACCTGTCGCTTTCCACGAAAGTCAGAGCGGAAATACCCGAGCTCTTCATGGGTGTACTCAGCTGCGGGGCCCATGTCTCGGCATGGTTCGGCGTGGATATCGGCTCGGTAGATGGGGGAATATTTCCCCATCGTCCCGAATACCTCGGGGTTGTCTAGCATGCGGACACGCACGTATTTGGCTGGGATCCGTCGCCCTTCGTGTTCGATAACCATCGGCACCCAGTTCATCCCGTTGTTGAGGATGAATCCACCGGGGGTAGGCGATATGGCACGGATAGGGAGCCGCGTCGCATGCGTTCGGCGCGTAGTGACGGGTGATGGGTCGCGTTCTTCCCTATAGGGGGGGAGACCGCGCGCTTCGTATCCTTGCTCCGCCGTTGATCCGTAGACAACAGCAACTGGAGGTGGTCGGTGCGCGTCATCCTCGGCTTCTTCGGTAATGATGCGGACTTGGTGAGGTATAGGCAGGGGAGCGCAGTGGCAATAGTTGGGGGGGTTGTTGCACTGGACGCAGACAACCCTGGCTGCATGGTAGGACTTGTCACTGCTGTCGTCTTCATCTTCGCTATCGGTGGCGTCGACGGCGGTGGTGGCAAGTGAGGCGTTGGAGATGTTGACACTACCGATGACGGTGGTAGTGAGGGAGGTTGTGGACTGGTCGAAACTTGCCTCATTAATAGGTGGATTCTCATCCTCCTCTCCGCTGCCGTCCTCTTCACTACCTGATCCGTTCTCCATGCTGACATCACCTCCTTCAATAGGCCGTATTCCTTCCTCATCGTCCTCCATTCTTCCGCTTGCGGGTGTGGGGAATCGCCTGCGAGCCTCGGCCAGGTCTCGGGCGGATTGGTCTCGTTCGGCGGTGACTCTAACATGCTCGACGGAGGAGCAAAAGGGGTCATCGATGTTGTTATTGCCATCGTAGGTATTAAGGGCGTCAATGTGGGGGAGGGCGATCTCGTCAAGGGCGATAATGGTAAGTGTGTTACGATCGCGGTCTGACTTAGACCCTACACGCGATGGCAAGTAACGTGACTTAGCAGGATGCGTCAACACGCGAAGGTGTGACAGTTCCAAGGACACCTGAAAGTGCCTTCCTAAGGGAGCTGTTACGATTCGGCGGATTGCCTCATGTAAGCGGGATGACGAGTCGCTCCCGAATCTTACTCATTCTTACGATGTGGATTACTGATACTCTTACTGTACGATGACTGAGGATTACTGTATGATGACTGACGATAGTAGCAGTAGTGGCGTAGTATTAGTGGACGTTACCAAGCAGTAGTAGTAGTGGCTGTATCGCTGACAAAAGCGTACAGTCAAAGTCAGATATAAGGTGGCTGTCGACTGATGTAGTCGACAGCTTGACTCTCTTGTACCATTCTCTGAATCTAGTCGGCTTCTATCTTCTCAGAAGCTCGCTTGTATTCGTCGCTCCCTTAGGAAGGCACTTTCAGGTGTCCTTGAGTCTTAGTCACACCTTTGTGTGTTGACGCATCCCGCTGAGTCATACCGTTTGCCATCGCGTGTAAAGCCTAAGTCAGGCTACGTCATAACATTAGAGTCAAGCTCTCCTCACACGCCGTGGCGCCGATTACAACCAAAGACGGTTGGGAATTCCAACCCTTCATTATCAACTCTAGGGAAAGAGACGCCCCTGCAAGATACGTCATCAATCGAGTCTGTTGGAGGACAATTCCGGACGACAGACGAAGTGGAGCATTAGATCACTTCAACACCGGTTACTACGCCGAAGCAGCTACCGCTCAACGATTTCACCCTATCATCTTTCACCACGGAAGGTGTTGTTGGGTGGAACTCAGGTGGAACCAAACACAAGAGTACTTTGAAGCAGCCAGACCAGCTGGAGACGATCTCAACTGTAACATTCTGTTATCAGAAGCACGAAACGTCGAAGAACAAGGACGAATCGACGGAACTATAGAGGAAGAAACACACGAGGAGCCGCTATCCCCAGAACTCCAACATAGGACACCGGCAAGGACAGACACCAGTCACACAAGCGAACGAGCACAGACTCCGTCTGTAGAAAACGAGCCAGAAACCATCTACATCCAAGAAGAGGAACCCGCTGTTGAGGAAATCATCACTCAAACAGCTACGTTACATATCCCTGACCCAATCAGAATGGCCACTCAAACACAGATCGAAGAACCAACCCCGTTGGTCATCGACGAAAGGATGGGCCATGTAGTAAACATGAACCCAGAAGATATACAAGCAGCGCGACGAGCAATGGGGCCAGACGAACCAGACTTGCCGGGAGGGTTCGATTTCGACTACAACGATCCACCTCCCCAACCATTCGAGCAACTCGGCAGAGTATACAGGCAACCACATCAAGAAGTTCCCGCAGGAGGAGGAGGACCACCCATGGGAGGAGGACCACCCATGGGAGGAGGAGGACCACCCATGGGAGGCGGAGGACCGCCTGCAGCAGGAGGAGGACCGCCAGGAATGCCCCATGGCGGCGGTAATACCACGGACAAATTCATAGGAAACCCTCCAAGCCTGTTCAATGGAGACAGGTCAAAAGTCGAAGGATTCATACTCCAATGGGAAATTTACGCTGGAGTCAACGCAAGCCATCAAGCAATGAGGAATAAATATCAAAAAGCTATGTTATTCCTCACTTACGTTCAAGGGGACCTGGTTAACGCCTGGGTCATGTCAGCCAATCAATGGTTGATACGAGAAGTATCCAGAGGTGTCAGCCAGTTCGACAATAGTGTTACGCTCAGACCCTACACCAACCTACAAACAGCGCAAATGCCTGCACGAACACTGGAAGAATTGCCATGATTACCCAGAGGCGCATACTTGGGAGTCACGTGCAGAAGAAGACATCGAAGAAGAAGAGGCCGTACGTGCAATTGTAATGGCAGAAGACGACCGATACCTCGCTTATGACGAGGCGTGCAGAGTCCGCCAGCTTGTGAGTAACTTGATAACTCGCGATAAACCCTCAGATGCTGGCAGGAGGGTCACTACAGGACGAATGAGGGTCACGTGACACAGTCATGTGATACCCCCGGGTCACGGGATCTGACCTAAGCAATAAGTCAGGGGGGCGCGCAAGGATGGAATTGTCCCAGGCCACAGTATGTATCTGGCCTAACTCATAACTCAGGGGACGTTGGAAGAAGCCATGGAATTGGCGGAAGACAGTTGTGTCCCGAAGACGACCAACGACGACGGATAGCGATTGTGTGGTGTAAGACCAGCGACCTGATGCTGCCGATATCAGCGGGCCGTGGCTGCCGTTGGGACGCACTCCAGCGGGCCGGGTTTGATCCCCTTTCGGGTATGTGTTCAAGATGGATTAGTCCAAGGAGCGCCTGTGTTAGCGCCGGAGCCATTGCTTATTCACGCATGGTTGGTTTGCGATGTGGATGACATTTCCCACTTATGCTTACTGTTTACTTATTATTCTCGCTTACTGATGCGATGAGGTGGGCTGACTGATGCCCTGCGGTTGCTTACTCACTGGTTGGAGGTGCTTGGTCACTCATTGGTGGGGACACTTACTTATGGTTTATTGATGCCTTATTCATGTGCTGATTGATGTGAGTCATCATGCTTATCATTCGTTACTCATACTATGTGTGTCGCCTTATGGCTTGACGGACATTTACTATAAATACTATACGAGCTGCACTATGGTTCGCTAGCTTAGTTGTCTTGAAACCCACCTGTACTCTTCTCAGGAAGTTCAGACAGTCTTATAGCAGAGTCATTGTTCTTTGTGACTACCTTGTTGCCAACTTAAGTGTTAGGCGTTGCCACCTTGTAACGAACCTCAAGCTGGGCAAGTGTTAAAGGGGACCTTATTGGTTATTCACCCTTTACAAGTCGTTCAAAGTCGTTCCTGAGTTCAGAAGCCGTGCGCTTTGCTCAGAGTTGAAGCAAGGAAGACCCATCGGATCCAAGTCGGATCAACGTTCAGTGGGAACGTAACAAATAGGCTGTGGAACAACGTTCTGCAAGCCTTTCGACGACAATTCGCTGACGTACTCAGCAAAGAAAGAGCCCAAGCCCAACTAGACGCAGGCATCAGGATGAAGGACGGAAAAATAGACGATTATATCGCTCTATACAAACAACTCGTTCGCTACGCCGGATACGACATCAACGCGGAACAAACCCTGAAGTACTTCATAAAGGGGTTACCTAGGACGCTTTATGAAGCAATGTATCAACACGACGACCCTAGGACTTATGAAGACTGGAGAGCATCGGCTCTCAAGAGGCAACAGAAGTGGATTCATATGCAGACGGTGCGCGGAAACCTAGACATGTTCAAAGGATCCGCTAACAGAAACCAACCGGGAGCACTGGCGAAACTCCTTGCTCCATTACCGCACCCTGACGCAATGGATACCTCCGCAGATCGAGTTAGAGGAAGACTCGCAGGAGCCGAGGACATTACCAACAACCCACGACCACCCTTCCCACCGAGAGGAGGGTACTTACAAAGACAACAAGGAAATCGACCTGACTTTAGTCAGGTCCGCTGTTACAACTGCGACAAAATGGGGCACATCAGCCGAGACTGTCGCCAACCGCGTCGAAACAAAAGACAGCAGATAAGGAGTACGGGAGAGTCGATGAAAACTGACGAAGACAAAGCAGAAGACTGGCTGAGAGGAGTAGCCAGCGAAGGAGATGACGTAAAGGACCTCGTCCTGCAGAAGTTGATGGGGACGGGTTTTTCAGACGCCTAAACCCGACGGCCTGGGTGAGGGCACTTCGTTGTAACTCAGTGTATATTTTGCGCTACCGATCTATGCGAATTCCAGTTCAACTACACACGCGTTACAACACGGCTGATATCAGAGCACTAGTGGACTCAGGAGCCACTGACAATTTTGTGAGCGAAAGCTTTCTCCAACGAATGGGGATAAAAACACGGTTGCTAGATACGCCTAAACGAATCTACAACATCGACGACACGACAAACAAAGCAGGAAACATAACTCGATACGTCATTCTTCGAGTCAATGTCAATAGGAACGACAAAGAAATGAGGTTCCCAGTTACCGACATTGGAAAGGAAGACATATTGTTCGGATACCCGTGGCTAGCGGCTTACGAACCACAGTTCGACTGGAAGAAGGGAGCAATCAATCAGGCGCACCTTCCAATCACGATCAAAACAGTTAACGCAACTGACAGAAGGGATGTACTAGCCCACCTTCTAACAAAAGAACGCATCGTTGAAAAACTCGAAAACGAAGAGACACAGGGTCGAAGAATAATGACCCCCGCAGTAGAACATGCTATCGCGGTCAAGCCCAAAGAAGAAGAATGCGCTACACTACCACCGCAATACGAAGCCTTCAAAAAAGTCTTCGACGAAGAAGCTTCCACACGATTACCTGAACAACGACAATGTGATCACGCCATCACACTTCAGCCAAATGCACCGACATCTATAGCATGTCGACTTTATCCAATGACCCGAACAGAAGATGAAGCGCTGGACGCCTTTATCGACGAACACCTCAAAAAAGGGTATATCAGACCCTCGCAGTCACCCTACGCATCGTCCTTTTTCTTTATCAAGAAAAAAGACGGGAAACTCCGACCAGTACAAGACTATCGTGCCATAAACAAATGGACGGTGCGAAATCAATATCCGTTACCATTAATAACGGATCTTATGCGAGACCTGGGTGGAGCGGTGATATTCTCAAAGTTTGACGTTCGACAAGGGTATAACAATATCAGGATCAAGGAAGGAGACGAACACAAGGCTGCGTTCAAAACACGACGAGGCCTTTTTGAACCGACGGTCATGTATTTTGGCCTCTGCAACTCCCCCGCGACCTTTCAGGCGTTCATGAATGAAATTTACCACCCAGTCATCGCCAAATTCGCAACAGAAGGCACACACATACGCATCTATATGGATGACATCGCCATCGCCACCAACGACTGTGGATCTTTCCAACGAACAAATCAAGTGCACACAGCGGCAGTTTCAGCCGTTCTCGCAGTCGCAGCAGCCCATGATCTTTACTTCAAGTTATCTAAATGCGCATTCCATGTCCCGTCTATTGATTACCTGGGGGTAATCCTTGAAAAGGGGATGATGCGCATGGATCCAGCAAAAGTCTCAGGGGTCCGCATGTGGCCAACACCAACGAAAGTCAAAGATGTAAGCAGTTTTTTGGGGTTTTGTAACTTTTACCGTCCCTTTATCCGAGGTTTCGCCAATATTGCCAAACCAATGAACGCATTAACAAGAAAAGACGTCGAATGGCATTGGGGACCAGCCCATCAAACAGCCTTTGAAACGCTCAAGGCTCGTATCATGAGCAATCCGATTCTCGCTCACCCAGATCCAAAAGCACAATACGATCTCGAAGTAGATGCGTCAGGCTTCGCGGTCGGGGCAGTACTCATGCAAAAGGGATCCGATGGCAAGAAGCACCCAATAGCGTTCTACTCGGCCACTCTCAATGAAGCCGAACGAAATTACGACATATACAACTTGGAACTGCTAGCTATCGTAAAAGCGTTACGAAATTGGAGATATCTATTAGTGGGGTCACCTCATAAGGTCAGGATATTCTCCGACCATATGAACCTGCAATACTGGCGAGACCCACAGAAAATCAGTCGACGAGTAGCACGAGAAGTCCTGGAACTGGAAGAATACGACATCAAGATACATCATCTCAAAGGAAGAGCTAACGGCAAAGCAGATGTGTTGTCAAGAAGACCAGACTACGATACGGGAGAAAAAGACAATGAATCTGTCATGGTACTGCCGAACAAAATCTTCATACGAACAGTAACAGGAATCTCGCCGACTCCCATCATACAAGAAGAAGCCCGAATCACGACATGGGTCAACCCCCATGAACTCAAGAAGATCGAGGGTGTATGGTTCAAGAACGGAAAAGTCGTAGTCACTACGACAAAAGACGAGGAACTAAGGGAGGTCATAAAACCGTACCACGACGCATTGACGGCAGGGCATCCAGGCATAGCAAAAACAAGGGAATTGCTAGCTCGACATTATTGGTGGCCAAACATGAAAACCGACGTGATGAACTACGTGCAAGGATGTGCAGAGTGCCAAAGACACAAGGTCAATACTCGGCCCACCAAAGCACCATTCGCACCCATCTACCGGCGATTAGGAGCCAATCCATTCGAAGTCATCGCGGTAGATTTCATAACCAAGTTACCACCATCAGATGGGTATGACTCGATTCTGACAATCACCGATCACGATTGTTCCAAGGCATCAATTTTCCTACCCTGTCGAGAATCAATGTCAGGAGAAGAAACGGCCATACTATATGCTCAGAAGGTTCTCCCTCGGTTCGGACTCCCAAGCAAAATCATCAGCGATTGAGACCCTTGATTCGCAGCAAAATTCATGAGGGAATTATGCAAGACCCTCGACATCCAACAAAATATATCCACAGCCTATCATCCGAGGACAGATGGACAATCAGAGCGTACTAATCAGTGGCTGGAACAGTACCTCAGATTGTGGACTAACGAAAAGCAAGATAACTGGGCTGCACAGTTACCGTTAGCGGAATTCGCACACAATAACACGATAAGCAGCACCACAAAACAAACCCCGTTTTTCACGCTAATGGGATACCACCCTAGAGATAAATGGGCGCCAGGGACAATCAACTTGCCAAGCGTGTCGACTCGATTAGAACAATTAACAGAAGCCTGTCGGAGCGCTCAGGAGAATATGATAAAGGCCCAGAAGTCATGGGTCAAACACAAAGATACGCCCAAATACACTCTAGGCGAACGAGTTTGGCTAGATGGGCGCAATCTACGAACCCATCAACCTACCACCAAACTTGCGGCCAGGAGACAGGGGCCATTTGAAGTTGTCCAGGTGATGTCCCCTGTGAATTATCGGCTCAAGTTACCTCTGCAATGGAAGATACATGACGTGTTTCACACAGATTTGTTAACACCTTACAAAGAAACACGCATGTACGGCGCAAACTACCTGCGCCCACCACCTGAATTGGTAGACGGTGTGGAAGAATACGAGGTCGAGAAAGTACTAGACTCCAGAAGGTCAGGACGAGGGCGCAAACTTCAATATCTCATCAAATGGAAGGGATATGCGGACTCCGAAAACCAATGGGTCCCGTGGGACGACGTCCATGTGGAAGAGGAGATAAGGAAGTTCACACGATTAAACCCGACGGCTGAAACTCACATAAAAGCAGCCTTGTCAGGATCGGTGACAATATCACCCTCTCATCCAATAACCTCCCTCTACCACATAACTCGATGGCTCATGTCCCTCTCACCATTATCAACATTGACGAGATCACCATCCCCCACGTCGACACCCTCAGCACCTATGATGGCAACAACAACGTCGACGACCAATTCTGCTCAGAATTGGAGCACGTCAGAGCCGTTGCTGAACGAGACCAAGCCGCCCGAGACCTGGCCGAGGCTCGCCGGCGATTCCCCACACCCGCAAGTGGAAGAATGGAAGAAGATGAGGAGGGAGTACGGCCTATTGAAGGAGGTGATGTCAGCATGGAGGATGGACCAAGTGGTGAAGAGGACGGCAGCGGAGAGGAGGATGAGGATACAATTGTTAACGAGGCAAGTATCAACCAGTCCGTCGCCTCCCTCGCCACTACCGCAGTCGGCAGCATCAACCAGTCCGCCACGTCACTCACCACCACTGCCGTCGATGACGACGACAGCGAAGATGAGGACGACAACAGCGATGAGTCCTACCACGCAGCCCGGGTTGTCTGCATTCAGTGCGACAATCCCCCAAACTACTGCCACTGCGCTCCCCTCCCTGTACCTCACCAAGTCCGCATCATTACCAGCGAAGCCGAGGATGAACCGCCAAGACCACCTGCAGTTGCTGTTATCTACGGAGCAACGGCGGAGCAAGGATACGAAGCGCGCGGTCTTCCCCCCTATAGGGAGGAACGCGACCCATCGCCCATCACTACGCGCCGAACGCATGCGACGCGGCTCCCTCTCCGTGCCGTATCGCCTACCCCCGGTGGATTCGTCCTCAACAACGGGATGAATTGGGTGCCGATGATCATCGAGCACGAGGGCGGAGAATTCCAGCCAAGTACGTGAGGGTTCGCATGCTCGATAACCCCGAGGTATTCGGGACGATGGGGAAGTATTCCCCTGTCTACCGAGCCGACATCCACGCCGAACCCTGTCGAGATATGGGCCCTGCAGCTGAGTACACGCGTGAAGAACTCGGATACTTCCGCGCTGACTTCCATGGAAAGCGACGGGTAGACGAAGCCCTGGCCCGGTTGGGGGACATCTCCCTCCAAGCCGAGGTCAGACGCTATCGCACGTCTATGGAAGTCATTGCCGAGCTCGAACAGGCAATCAAGAAGCTGGAGGACGATGTGTTCGTCCATATCGACAGGGCCATGCACTCATCCAGGAGGTTAGGGCGCGCTCATGCCCTCAGACGGGTGCGTGATGAGCACGGAACGGACGTCGGACTTACCACGGTGACGAGCTGGGTTGTGGAGCGTGGGCGCTCACCCTTGTAAAGGGGGTGATGTTACGATTCGGCGGATTGCCTCATGTAAGCGGGATGACGAGTCGCTCCCGAATCTTACTCATTCTTACGATGTGGATTACTGATACTCTTACTGTACGATGACTGAGGATTACTGTATGATGACTGACGATAGTAGCAGTAGTGGCGTAGTATTAGTGGACGTTACCAAGCAGTAGTAGTAGTGGCTGTATCGCTGACAAAAGCGTACAGTCAAAGTCAGATATAAGGTGGCTGTCGACTGATGTAGTCGACAGCTTGACTCTCTTGTACCATTCTCTGAATCTAGTCGGCTTCTATCTTCTCAGAAGCTCGCTTGTATTCGTCGCTCCCTTAGGAAGGCACTTTCAGGTGTCCTTGAGTCTTAGTCACACCTTTGTGTGTTGACGCATCCCGCTGAGTCATACCGTTTGCCATCGCGTGTAAAGCCTAAGTCAGGCTACGTCATAACAGGAGCGAGCGGACTTCTGAGAGGATAGAAGCCTAGTAGATTGGGTAAGAGTACAAGAGAGTCAAGCTGTTGACCACAACAGTCGACAGCTACCTTATATCGTATCTTGACTGTACGCCTTCGTCAGCGATACAGCCACTACTACTAATGCTTGGTAACATCCACTAATACTAACGCCACAGCTACTACTACCATCAGTCATCGTACAGTAATACTATCAGTAATCCACAACATGTTCATGAGTAAGTTTCGGGAGCGACTCGTCATCCCGCTTACGAAGGTCAACGACGCGAATCATGACATCACCCCTTTACAAGGGTGAGCGCCCACGCTCCACCACCCAACTAGTCACCATAGTAAGCCCCACATCCGTCCCATGTTCGTCGTGCACCCTCCTAAGGGCATGAGCGCGCCCTAGCTGTCTTGACGAGTGCATGGCCCTGTCGATGTGGACGAAGATGTCGTCCTCCAGCTTCTTGATGGCCTGCTCGAGCTCGGCGACGACCTCCATGGATGCGCGGTAGCGCCTCACCTCAGCTTGGAGGGAAATGTCCCCCAGGCGAGCGAGAGCCTCATCTACCTGTCGCTTTCCACGGAAGTTAGAACGGAAGTACCCGAGCTCTTCACGGGTGTACTCAGCTGCGGGACCCATGTCTCGGCATGGTTCGGCGTGGATATCGGCTCGGTAGACGGGGGAGTATTTCCCCATCGTCCCGAATACCTCGGGGTTGTCTAGCATGCGAACGCGCACGTACTTGGCTGGGATTCGTCGCCCTTCGTGTTCGATAACCATCGGGACCCAATTCATCCCATTGTTGAGGATGAAGCCTCCGGAGTAGGCGATATGGCACGGAGAGGGATCCGCGTCGCATTCGTTCGGCGCGTAGTGACGGGCGATGGGTCGCGTTCTTCCCGATAGGGGGGAGACTGCGCGCTTCGTATCCTTGTTCCACCGTTGGTCCGTAGACAACAGCAATCGACGATGGTCGGCGCGCGTCATCCTCGGCTTCTTCGGCAATGATACTGACTCGGGGAGGTACAGGCACGGGAGCGCAGTGGCAATAGTTGGGAGGGTTGTCGCATTGGATGCAGACAACCCTGGCGGCATGGTAAGATTCGTCACTGCTGTCGTCTTCGTCTTCACTATCGGTGTCGTCGACGGCGGTGGTGGTGAGGGAGGCGTTGGAGACGTTGGTACTACCGACGATGGTGGTAGTAAGGGAGACTGCGGACTGGTTGACACTTGCCTCATCAATAGTTTGATCCTCATCCTCCTCTCCGCGGCCGTCCTCTTCACCACTTGATCCATCCTCCATGCTGACATCACCTCCTTCAATAGGTCGTACTCCCTCCTCATCGTCTTCCATTCTTCCGCTTGCGGGTGTGGGGAATCGCCTGCGAGCCTCAGCCAGGTCTTGGGCGGCTTGGTCTCGTTCGGCGACAGCTCTGACGTGTTCGAAGGCCGAACAAAACTGGTCGTCGACGTTGTTGTTTCCATCGTAGGTGTTAAGGGTGTCGACGTGGGGGATGGTGATCTCGTCAATGTTGACAATGGTGAGAGGGACATAAGCCATTGGGTTTTTGACTGAGAGGGAGGATGATGTTTGCGGCACTGTCGACACTGCTTTTATGTGAATTTCAGCTTTCGGGTTTAGTTTTGCGAACTTCCTTATCTCTTGTTCCGCATGGACGTCGTCCCACGGGACCCATTGGTTTTCCGAGTCTGCGTACCCCTTCCATTTGATGAGGTATTGGAGTTTACGCCCTCGTTCCCACCTTCTGGAGTCTAGTACTCTTTCGACCTCGTATTCTTCCACGCCCTTGACCAATTCAGGTGGTGGGCGCAAGTAATTTACCCCGTGCATACACGTTTCTTTGTAAGGCGTGAGTAAGTCTGTGTGGAATACGTCATGTATTTTCCACTGCGGGGGTAATTTGAGCCGGTAATTCACAGGGGACATCACCTGGACAACTTCGAACGGTCCCTGCCTTCTGGGCGCAAGTTTGGCGGTGGGCTGATGAGTTCGTAAATTGCGCCCATCTAACCAAACTTGGTCTCCTAGAACATATTTGGGTGTGTCCTTGTGTTTGATCCACGACTTTTGAGCCTTTATCATGTTCTCCTGTGCGCTCCGATGGGCTTCTGTCAATTGTTCTAATCTGCTAGATACGCTGGGTAGATTGATTGTCCCTGGCGCCCATTTATCTCTAGGGTGGTACCCCATTAGCGCGAAAAACGGGGTTTGTTTTGTGGTGCTGCTTATCGCGTTGTTATGAGCGAATTCTGCTAGAGGTAATTGCGCGGCCCAGTTATCTTGTTGTTCGTTTGCCCATAGTCTGAGGTATTGCTCTAGCCATTGATTAGTGCGTTCTGACTGTCCGTCCGTCCTTGGATGGTAAGCCGTTGATATGTTCTGCTGGATTTTGAGGGTTTTGCATAGTTCCCTCATGAACTTTGCCGCGAAGCGGGGATCTCAATCGCTGATTATCTTGCTTGGAAGTCCGAATTGAGGGAGTACCTTCTGGGCGTATAATATTGCCGTTTCTTCTCCCGACATCGATTCTTGACATGGCAGAAATATCGATGCTTTGGAGCAATCGTGATCTGTGATTGTCAGAATCGAGTCATAGCCGTCTGATGGGGGTAACTTAGTTATGAAGTCTACCGCGATAACTTCGAAAGGGTTGGCTCCTGGTTGCGGGTAAATGGGTTCGAATGGAGCTTTGGTGGGTCGATTGTTGACCTTGTGTCGTTGACACTCTGCGCACCCTTGCACATAGTTCATGACGTCGGTTTTCATGTTTGGCCACCAGTAGTACCGAGCTAGCAATTCTTGTGTTTTTGCTATCCCTGGGTGACCCGCTGTCAGTGCGTCATGGTATTGCTTTATGATGCTCCTTAGCTCTTCGTCCTTTTTTGTGGTAACCACTACTCTTCCATTCTTGAACCATACTCCATCCATCTTCTTGAGTTCGTGGGGGCTCACCCATGCTTTGATTCGAGATTCTTCTTGTTTAATGGGTGTTGGTGTAACCCCTGTTACCGTTCGTATGAATATTTCATTTGGTAGCACCATGACTCGATCGTTATCTTTCTCCCCAGTGTCGTAGTCTGGTCTTCTTGATAACGCGTCCGCTCTACCGTTGGCTTGTCCTTTGAGGTGGTGGATCTCGATGTCGTACTCCTCCAATTCCAGTACTTCTCGAGCTACTCGTCGACTGATCTTCTGTGGGTCTCGCCAGTATTGTAGGTTCATATGGTCTGAGAATACTCTGACCTTGTGTGGTGACCCCACTAATAAGTATCTCCAGTTTCGTAACGCTTTTACGATGGCCAATAGTTCCAGGTTGTATATGTCATAGTTTCGTTCGGCTTCATTGAGAGTGGCCGAATAGAATGCTACTGGGTGTTTCTTGCCATCGGGTCCCTTCTGCATAAGGACCACTCCCATGGCGAATCCTGATGCGTCTACTTCGAGGTCGTACTGTTCTTTTGGATCGGGGTGAGCGAGGATCGGATTGCTCGTGATGCGATTTTTGAGTGTTTCGAAGGCACTTTGTTGGGTTGGTCCCCAGTGCCATTCGACATCCTTCCTTGTCAGCTCGTTCATTGGTTTGGCAATGTTGGCAAATCCTCGAATAAAGGGACGGTAAAAATTGCAAAAACCCAGAAAACTGCGTACGTCTTTGACTTTTGTTGGTATTGGCCACGTGCGGATGCCCGAGACTTTTGCCGGGTCCATGCGCGTCATCCCCTTTTCAAGGATTACCCCCAGGTAATCAATAGACGGGATGTGAAATGCGCATTTTGATAACTTGAAATAGAGGTCATGGGCTGCCGCGACTGCAAGAACGGCGGAAACTGCGGCCGTGTGTGCTTGGTTGGTTTGTTGAATAGTACCACAGTCGTTGGTGGCGACGGCAATGTCGTCCATATAAATTCGTATGTGTGTACCTTCCGTTGCGAATTTGGCGATGATAGGTTGGTAGATTTCGTTCATGAATGCCTGGAACGTTGCTGGTGAGTTACACAGGCCGAAATACATGACCGTAGGTTCAAAGAGTCCTCGTCTCGTCTTGAACGCTGCTTTGTGTTCATCTCCTTCTCTGATTCGGATATTGTTATATCCTTGTCTGACGTCGAACTTTGAGAAGATAACTGCTCCACCCAGATCTCGCATTAGGTCTGTTATCAGTGGAAGCGGGTATTGATTCTGTACCGTCCATCGATTTATTGCTCGATAATCTTGGACTGGTCGAAGTTTTCCATCCTTTTTCTTGATAAAGAAGAAGGATGATGCATAGGGCGATTGCGAGGGGCGAATATATCCCTTTTTAAGATGTTCATCGATGAAAGCGTCCAGGGCTTCATCTTCTGTTTGTGTCATGGGGTAAAGTCGACATGTGATGGATGTCGGCGCGTTGGGTTGAAGCGTGATAGCATGATCATAAGGTCGTCTTTCAGGCAACCTTGTTGAGGCTTCTTCATCGAATACTTTCTGGTATGCTTCGTATTGCGATGGTAGTATTGCACTCTTCTCTTCTTTAGGTTTGGCCGCGATAGCATATTCGATCGCGGGGATCGCTATTCTTCGTCCCCTCGTTTCTTCCTCTTCTAGTTGTTGTACGATGTGTTCTTTTGTTTTGGTTAGTAGACGGGCTAGTACGTCTCTTCTGTCACTGATGTTGACAGTTTTGATAGTGACTGGAAGGTGCGTCCGGCTTATTGTTCCTCTTTTCCAGTCGAACTGTGGTTCATAAGCCGCCAGCCATGGGTACCCGAACAGTATGTCCTCCTTCCCGATATTAGTGACCAGGAACCGCATTTCTTTGTCGATTCCATTGACATTGACTCGGAGAATGACGTATTGAGTTATATGTCCGGCTTTGTTCGTTGTGTCATCGATGTTATAGATTCGTTTTGGCGTCTCTAGTGATCATGTTTTTATCCCCATTCGTTTGAGGAAGCTTTCGCTCACAAAATTATCCGTGGCTCCTGAGTCCACTAGTGCTTTTATATCGGCCGTGTTGTAACGCGTGTGTAGTTGAACTGGAATTCGCATAGATCGGTAGCGTATGATATACACAGAGTTACAACGAAGTGCCCTTACCCAGGCCGTCGGGTTTAGGCGTCTGGAAAATCCGTCCCCATCAACTTCTGCAGGATGAGGTCCTTGACATCGTCTCCTTCGCTGGCTACTCCCCTTAGCCAATCTTCTGCTTTGTCTTCGTCAGTCCTTGGCTTTTCTGTGGTACTCCTGATTTGTTGGTTTTTGTTTCGTCGTGGTTGGCGACAGTCTCTGCTGATGTGCCCCAATTTGTCGCAGTTGTAGCAGCGAGTCTGACTAAAGTCTGCTCGGTTTCCTCGCTGCCTCTGAAGATACCCTCCTCTTGGTGGGAAGGGAGGTCGTGGATTTCTGATTACGTCCTCCGCTCCAGCGAGTCTTCCTCTGACTCGATCTGCCGACGTGTCCATTGCGTTGGGATGTGGTAGTGGGGCGAGCAGTTTTGCCAATGCTCCCGTTTGATTCCTGTTAGCGGATCCTTTGAACATGTCAAGGTTTCCTCGCACCGTCTGCATGTGGATCCACTTTTGTTGTCTTTTGAGAGCCGATGCTCTCCAATCTTCGTATGTCCTGGGGTCGTCATGTTGGTACATTGCTTCGTACAGCATTCTGGGAAGTCCTTTTATGAAGTACTTCAGAGTCTGCTCTGCGTTGATGTCGTATCCTGCGTATTGAACGAGTTGTTCGAATAACGCGATGTAATCGTCAATTTTGCCCTCTTTCATCCTAATGCCCGCGTCTAGTTGGGCTTGGGCTCTTTCCTTGCTGAGTACGTCGGCGAACTGTCGCCGAAAGGCCTGCAGAACATTGTTCCACAGCCTGTTGTCGAACTGGCTGAGCCCCCTGGCCACTTCTCTTACCAACCATTGATTGGCAGACATGACCCAGGCGTTAACCAAGTCTCCCTGGACGTAGGTGAGGAATAACATAGCTTTTTGATATTTATTCCTCATAGCCGTATGGCTAGCGTTGACTCCTGCGTAAATTTCCCATTGGAGTATAAAGCCTTCGACTTTTGATCTGTCTCCGTTGAACAGGCTTGGGGGGTTTCCTATGAATTTGTCTGTGGTATTGCCACCACCTTGAGGTCCTGCTGGTAGTCCTCCTTGAGGAAATCCCGGCGGTCCTCCTCCTCCCATGGGCGGTCCTCCTCCTCCCATGGGTGGTCCTCCTCCACCCATCGGAGGGGCTCCTCGATTTGGTCGGCCGTATACTCTGTTGAGTTGCTCGAATGGAGGGGGAGGTGGTTCGTTGTAATCGAAGTCAAATCCCCCTGGCTGGTCTGGTTCATCTGGGCCCATGGCCCGTCGTGCCGCTTGGATGTCTTCTTCGTTCATGTTTACTACATGACCTGTCCTTTCGTCGATGACTAATGGGACTGGTTCTTCGATCTGTGTTTGGGTTGCCATTCTGATTGGATCAGGGATATGTAACGTAGCTGTTTGAGTGATGATCTCTTCAACAGCGGGTTCTTCTTCGTGAACGTAGATATTCTCTGGTTCGTTTTCTATTGATGGGGTGCGGACTCGTTCGCTTGTGTGGCTGGTGTCTGACCTTGCGGGTGTTCTATGTTGGAGTTCTGGGGATAGAGGCTCCTCGTGTGTTTCTTCCTCGATAGTTCCGTCGATTCGTCCTTGTTCTTCGACGTCTCGTGCTTCTGATAACAGAATGTTACAGTTGAGATCGTCTCCAGCTGGTCTGGCTGCTTCAAAGTATTCTTGTGTTCGGTTCCACCTGAGTTCTACCCAACAACACCTTCCGTGGTGAAAGATGATAGGGTGAAATCGTTGGGCTGTAGCTGCTTCGGCGTAGTAACCGGTGTTGAAGTGATCTAATACTCCACTTCGTCTGTCATCCGGAATTGTCCTCCAACGGACTCGATTGATGACGTATCTTGCAGGGGCGTCTCTTTCCCTAGAGTTGATAATGAAGGGTTGGAATTCCCAACCGTCTTTGGTTGTAATCGGCGCCACGGCGTGTGAGGAGAGCTTGACTCTAATGTTACGATCGCGGTCTGACTTAGACCCTACACGCGATGGCAAGTAACGTGACTTAGCAGGATGCGTCAACACGCGAAGGTGTGACAGTTCCAAGGACACCTGAAAGTGCCTTCCTAAGGGAGCGAGCGGACTTCTGAGAGGATAGAAGCCTAGTAGATTGGGTAAGAGTACAAGAGAGTCAAGCTGTCGACCACAACAGTCGACAGCTACCTTATATCGTATCTTGACTGTACGCCTTCGTCAGCGATAAAGCCACTACTACTAATGCTTGGTAACGTCCACTAATACTAATGCCACAGCTACTACTACCATCAGTCATCGTACAGTAATACTATCAGTAATCCACAACATGTTCATGAGTAAGTTTCGGGAGCGACTCGTCATCCCGCTTACGAAGGTCAACGACGCGAATCATGACAAAGTGGGACATGAGCCATGGAGTTAGTGGATTGGGGGATGATAATGTTCCCGACTTTGATGAAGCTGCTTTTATGTGAATTTCAGCCTTTGGGTTCAATCATGCGAATTTCCTTATCTCTTCCTCCGCATGGACGTCGTTCCACGGGACCCACTGGTTTTCTGAGTCCGCGTATCCCTTCCACTTGATGAGGTATTGAAGTTTGCGCCCTCGTCCCGACCTTCTGGAGTCTATCACCTTTTCGACCTCGTATTCTTCCACACCTTCTACCAATTCGGGTGGTGGGCGTAGGTAGTTTGCACCATGCATGCGTGTTTCTTTGTAAGGTGTCAACAGATCTGTATGAAACATGTCATGTATCTTCCATTGCGGAGGTAGTTTGAGCCGGTAATTCACAGGGGACATCACCTGGACAATCTCAAACGGTCCTTGCCTTCTGGGCGCAAGTTTGGCGGTGGGTTGATGGGTTCGTAGATTGCGCCCATCTAGCCAAACTTGGTCTCCTGGTGCATATTTGGGCGTATCTTTATGTTTGATCCATGACTTCTGGGCCCTTATCATGTTCTCCTGGGCGCTCCGACAGGCTTCTGTCAGTTGTTCTAATCTGCTAGACACACTTGGCAAGTTGATTGTCCCTGGCGCCCATTTATCTCTGGGGTGGTATCCCATTAGCGTGAAGAACGGGGTTTGTTTTGTAGTGCTGCTTATCGCGTTATTATGTGCGAACTCTGCTAGGGGTAACTGCGCAGCCCAGTTATCTTGTTTCTCGTTAGTCCACAATCTGAGGTACTGTTCCAACCACTGATTAGTACGTTCCGATTGTCCGTCCATCCTCAGATGATAGGCTGTCGATATATTTTGTTGGATTTGAAGGGTCTTGCATAGCTCCCTCATGAACTTGGCCGCGAATCGAGGGTCTCGATCGCTGATTATTTTACTTGGGAGTCCAAACCGAGGGAGTACCTTCTGGGCATACAGTATTGCAGTTTCTTCTCCTGACATTGATTCTCGACAGGGTAGGAATATTGACGCCTTGGAACAATCGTGATCGGTGATTGTCAGAATCGAGTCATATCCATCTGATGGTGGTAACTTAGTTATGAAATCTACCGCGATGACTTCGAATGGGTTGGCCCCCAACCGCGGGTAGATGGGTTCGAATGGTGCTTTGGTGGGTCGAGTGTTAACTTTGACACTCTGCACAACCTTGTATGTATTTTACTACGTCGGTTTTCATGTTCGGCCACCAATAGTGTCGAGTTAGCAGTTCTTGTGTTTTTGCTATGCCTGGGTGACCCGCCGTTAATGCGTCATGGTATGGTTTTATGACCTCCCTTAGTTCTTCGTCCTTTGTCGTAGTGACCACTACTTTCCCATTCTTGAACCATACGCCGTCTATCTTCTTGAGTTTGTGGGGGTTTACCCAATTCGTAATTCGGGCTTCTTCTTGTTCGATGGGGGTCGACGAGATTCCTGTTACTGTTTGTATGAAGATTTTGTTGGGTAACACGGTAACGCGTTCGTTGTCTTGTTCTCCCGTGTTATAGTCGGGTCTTCTTGACAACGCGTCCGCCCTACCATTAGCTCGTCCTTTGAGATGATGTATCTCAATGTCGTATTCCTCCAGTTCCAGTACTTCTCGTGCTACTCGTCGACTGATCTTCTGTGGGTCTCGCCAGTATTGTAGGTTCATATGGTCGGAGAATACTCTGACCTTGTGAGGTGATCCCACCAATAGGTATCTCCAATTCCATAACGCTTTTACGATGGCCAATAGTTCCAAATTATATATGTCGTAGTTTCGTTCGGCTTCGTTGAGAGTGGCCGAGTAAAATGCTATTGGATGTTTCTTGCCATCGGGTCCCTTCTGCATGAGTACTGCTCCAACGGCAAAGCCTGACACGTCTACTTCGAGGTCGTACTGTTCCTTTGGATCTGGGTGAGCGAGGATCGGATTACTCGTGATACGGGCTTTGAGCGTTTCGAAGGCAGTTTGATGGGCTGGTCCCCAATGCCATTCAATGTTCTTCCTTGTTAGCTCATTCATTGGTTTGGCAATATTGGCGAATCCTCGAATAAAGGGACGGTAAAAATTGCAAAAACCTAAAAAGCTGCGTACGTCTTTGACTTTTGTTGGTGTTGGCCACGTGCAGACTCCCGACACCTTTGCAGGATCCATACGTGTCATCCCCTTTTCAAGGATTACCCCCAGGTAATCAATAGACGGGATGTGGAATGCGCATTTCGATAGTTTGAAGTAGAGGTCATGAGCGGCTGCGACCTCGAGAACCACTGATACGGCCGCAGTGTGGGCTGCATTTGTTTTTTGAAGAGAGCCACAGTCGTTGGTGGCGACGGCAATATCATCCATGTAGATACGTATATGCGTGCCTTCCGTTGCAAATTTGGCGATGACGGGGTGATAGATCTCAGTCATAAACGCCTGAAAGGTTGCCGGTGAGTTACAAAGGCCGAAATACATGACCGTTGGTTCAAAGAGTCCTCGTCTCGTTTTGAATGCGGCTTTGTGTTCGTCGCCCTCCTTGATCCTGATATTGTTGTACCCTTGCCTGACGTCGAATTTGGAAAACATGACCGCACCCCCAAGGTCGCGC
Organism: Lactarius quietus; assembly: GCA_015025155.1. Classification (NCBI taxonomy): domain Eukaryota; kingdom Fungi; phylum Basidiomycota; class Agaricomycetes; order Russulales; family Russulaceae; genus Lactarius; species Lactarius quietus. The sequence goes on along the minus strand of WITN01000283.1, from coordinate 38,510 downwards.
ATCAAATCTGTTATTAGTGGAAGCGGGTATTGGTTCCGTACCGTCCACCGATTTATTGCACGATAGTCTTGGACAGGTCTCAACTTCCCGTCTTTTTTCTTGATAAAGAAGAAAGACGATGCGTAGGGCGATTGTGAGGGTCGAATATACCCTTTTTTGAGATGCTCGTCGATGAAGTCGTCTAGGCTTCATCTTCCGTTCGGGTCATTGGGTAAAGTCGACATGTGATGGATGTCAGGGCATTAGGTTGAAGCGTAATGGCATGATCACAAGATCGTCGTTCAGGCAACCTTGTGGAGGCTTCTTCGTCAAATACTTTGCGGAATGCGTCGTATTGCGACGGTAGTACGGCACTTTTCTCGTCTTTGGGTTTGGCCGCAATAGCGTGTTCGACCGCGGGATCATTACTCTTCGACCCCGCGTTTCTTCGTCTCTAGTTGTTTCGTGATGTGTTCTTTTGTTTTGTTAAGAGATGGGCTAATACATCTCTTCGGCTATTGACATTGACCGTTGTGATAGTAACGGGGAGGTGTTTCTGATCGATGGTTCCCCGTTTCCAGTCGAACTGTGGTTCGTAGGCCGCTAGCCATGGGTATCCAAACAATATGTCCTCTTTTCCTATGTTAGTCACCAGGAACCTCATTTCTTTGTCAGTTCCATTGACATTGATGCGGAGAATGACATAGTGGGTTATGTGTCCAGCTTTGTTTGTTGTATCGTCGATATTGTAGATTCGTTTGGGCGTATCTAGTAGTCGTGTTTTTATCCCCATTCGTTGGAGGAAGCGGTCGCTCACAAAGTTATCGGTGGCTCCTGAGTCCACTAGTGCTCTTATCTCGGCCATGTTGTAACGCGTGTGTAGTTGAACTGGGATTCACATAGAACGGTAGCGCATAATGTACACAGAGTTACAATGGAGTGCCCTCACCCAGGCCGTCGGGTTCAGGCATCTGAAAAATCCGTCCCCATCAATTTCTGTAGAATGAGGTCCTTGACATCGTCTCCTTCGCTAGCTACTCCTCTCAGCCAGTTCTCTGCCTTGTCTTCATCGGTTACTGGTTTATCTTCGGCACTCCTAACCTGCTGGCGTTTGTTTCGCCGTGGTTGGCGACAGTCTCGGCTGATGTGCCCCATTTTGTCGCAGTTATAGCAGCGAGTCTGGCTGAAGTTCGGTCGACTTCCTTGCTGCCGTTGAAGATACCCCCTCTTGGTGGGAATGGAGGTCGTGGATTTCTGATGGCGTCTTCTGCCCCCGCGAGTCTTCCTCTAACTCGGTCTGCGGATGTGTCCATTGCATCAGGGTGTGGTAGTGGGGCAAGCAGCTTCGCCAGTGCTCCCGTTTGATTTCTGTTAGTGGATCCTTTGAACATGTCTAGGTTTCCGCGCACCGTTTGCATGTGGATCCACTTTTGCTGCCTTTTGAGAGCTGATGCTCTCCAATCTTCGTACGTCCTTGGATCGTCATGTTGATACATTGCTTCATAAAGCGTCCGGGGTAGTCCCTTTATGAAGTACTTTAAGGTTTGCTCCGCATTGATATCGTAACCCGCATATCGAACGAGCTGTTCGAATAGCGCGATGTAGTCGTCTATTTTGCCTTCTTTCATTTTGATTCCGGCGTCTAGCTGGGCTTGAGCCCATTCTTTGCTGAGTACGTCGGCGAATTGTCGTCGAAAGGCTTGTAGGACATTATTCCATAGCCTATTGTCGAACTGGCTGACACCCCTTGATACTTCTCTTACCAACCATTGGTTGGTGGACATGACCCAGGCGTTAACCAGGTCTCCTTGAACATATGTGAGGAATAACATAGCTTTTTGATATTTATTCCTCATGGCTGTGTGGCTTGCGTTGACTCCTGCATATATCTCCCATTGAAGTATGAAACCCTCGACCTTTGACCTGTCTCCATTGAACAGGGTTGGAGGGTTTCCTATAAACTTGTCCGTGGTATTGCCGCCTCTCTGGGGTCCTCCTGGCGGTCCACCTGCTGGCGGTCCTCCTCCTGGCGGTCCACCTCCTCCTATGGGTTGTCCTCCGTTTGGTGGTCCCCCTCCAAACGGAGGGCCTCCTTGATTCTGTTGTCCATATACTCGATTGAGCTGCTCGAATGCAGGGGGAGGTGGATCGTTGTAATCGAAATCGAATCCTCCTGGTTGGTCGGGTTCATCTGGACCCATGGCTCGTCGTGCCGCTTGTATGTCTTCTGGGTTCATGTTTACCACATGACCCGTTCTTTCGTCAATGACCAGTGGGTTTTGTTCTTCGATCTGCACTTGAGTGGCCATTCTGATGGGGTCAGGATGTGTAACGTAGCTGTTTGAGTGATGATTTCCTCCAACGCAGGTTCGTCTTCTTGGATGTAAATTGTCTCGGGCTCATGGTCTATTGACGGGGTGTGGACTCATTCACTTGTATGGCTGGTGTCCGATCTTGCTGGAGTTCTATGTTGGAGTTCTGGGGATAGAAGCTCCTCTTGTTGCTCTTCTTCTGGTGCTCCGTTGATTGGTCCTTGGTGTTCGATGTCTCGTGCTTCTGATAGGAGAATATTGCAGTTGAGGTCGTCGCCAGCTGGTCTGGCTGCTTCAAAGTATTCTTGTGTTCAGTTCCACCTGAGTTCGATCCAACAGCACCTTTCGTGATGAAAGATGATAGGGTGATATCGTTGGGCGGTAGCTGCTTCGGCGTAGTACCCGGTATTGAAGTGTTCTAATACTCCACTTCTTCTGTCGTCTTGGATTGTCCTCCAACGGACTCGGTTGATGACGTATCTTGCAGGGGCGTCCCTATTTCTGGCGTTGACTAGAAAGGGTTGGAAGTCCCAACCGTCTTTGGTTGTAATTGGCGCCACGGCGTGTGTGGAGAGCTTGACTCTAATGTTACGCTTTAGCCTGACTTAGGCTCTACACGTGATGGCGAGATAATGTGACTTAGCAAGACACGTCAACACACAAAGGTGTGACTAAGACCTAAGGACACCTGAAAGTGCCTTCCTAAGGGGAGCGAATGCGAACGGACTTCTTAGAGGATAGAAGCCGACTAGATTGAGTGAAGATACAAGAGAGTCAAGCTGTCGACCACATCAGTCGACAGCTGCCTTATATCGTATCTTGACTGTACGCCTTTGTCAGCGATACAGTCACTACTACTGCTTGATAACGTCCACTAATACTAACGCCACAACTACTACTATCAGTCATCATCCGTAATCGTACAGTAAGAATATCAGTAATCAACATAGGTAGATATGAGTAAGATTCGGGAGCGACTCGTCATCCCGCTTACTATGATTAACGACGGCAATTCATGACATCGCATGAGCTCTCGAGAGTGCCTCTTGGTCATTTCAGAGGTCCAAGACCTTTTCTGTGGTCCCCAAAGCCGAAGAAGCCTGCCCACTGCCAGATTCAAAGCCAATGTCAGCCTTGTCAGGGCTGGAGCATCCCGAAAAAATGGGTGGGGTCTGACTTGGACTCGGTGAGGGAGCAGGTGCATGTCCCCACCATTCCTCCCCATCATTGCTCTCATTCTCAGTCTCAGCACCACTGGCCTCCTTGAAACCGATACCGGGATGGGGGTTGTCATCCCCATCTGTGCTGGCCTCGTCATTGGCTGCTCTGTACCGCACGGCAGCGACGAGTTCCAAGTCTTCCTTGGAACTCTCTTCTTCCTCTTTGGCAGACCTGTGTGGCTTCTTCTGCTTCTTGCTCATCGCTCCCACCCCAACTTTGCCAATTCCACCAGCAAAACCGATGCAGTCATTGTCGGAAGACCGGGGTTGCATGTGGCTGGGATCGCTCTGGATGTCTCCGTCCTTGGAGCTCTCCTCTTCTTCTTCGGCAAAGGTGAGTCCATCACCACTCCTCGATTGTGAGTGCTCAAGGCCAAGATGCAGGGCTGGGGTGGTCATTTCCCCTTTGTCTGAGTGCACGCAGGAAGGAGGCGTCATTTGACTCTGTCCTGCCATTCCACTGGTGGCAACTTCAAGATCTCCCCCCCACCCTCGTCTGCTCTCTTCAAGGCCATGAAGGACCCGATGTCAAGAAATCCCTGCGATGCCAACACCTTGTGGGCCTTTTCATGGCGGTAGCACATAGATTTTGATGTCCCAAGGTATGTTTTTGGTGTTTTTCATTTTTTCTCTAACTTCTCCTTCTCCAGCCGAATAGCATGGCACTGTGCCTCCTGCAGTGCTGATGCAAACCACTGCAGCTCAGATACCTCAACGATATCAGCTTTGTTGGGTGAATCACCCAAGTCAGACAGCCCATCAGAGACTGGGGTTCCTGCCTCAACACCTGATCTTGTGGCGTTTCCCAGGTATTCAGGTGTGTTCTCACTTGCATTTAACACTACATATTCATTGCTCTGATAGGAGCTTGCTTCCCCAGGGTGATGGTCCTCGACGTTGGAGCTGGGCCCTGCGAGATGGTCAAGATCCCTGCCGATCACTCCAATTTCTCGCAGGGACCCACCCAAACATTCACCACTTTCTTGTAGTTTAGCTTTCCTTTGCTGTGCGATCACTAGTGTCCGCAATTGTGCCATGTATCCCTGGGTTTTTCGTCCCATAATGCAATGTTTGCAAACGGATTGTGTGAGTCTGTCAGTATAGATAAGATCACATGATATATTATGTAAGGGTTCAAATCTGAAAGTCCATTTTGACAAAATGTGCCAGTTGGCTCGCAAACACGAAAAAACATGTCTTTGCCAAAAGAAAATTGTTCGGGCAATATCTCCCTCGGGACTGAATATTTTTTCATTATTTCAAGTACCTATTGTAGCTACGTATCTCTACTTTGGATCTTACTGGTATATTCACTCAAATCGAAGTTGTCGTGGAGCAATTGGTCAAGCAGGATGGGGCACATTTTGGTTACCTAAGGGGGTGACCGTTCCTGGTGACCTCTGCCTTAGGCTCTATGCCTACGCTCGTGCCTTGCTTCAGCTTAGACCGGGCATAGTCAACTGAGAGTGAGATGAGTAGAAATTGATTGATACCAAAACACGGTAATGTGAGAGTGATTGATAGAGGCCAATGCAAACTGGTCTGATTGTCTCCAATTGAACCTGACTCACACAGAGATCATACCCAGAACGAAGGAGAGGGCATAGGAACAATGGCGTAGATGTATTTAGTAGGAAAGAGGTGGCTTATATACACGGAGACAGCCAGTACCTAAGTTAGGATCAAATCAGCAAGGACATGAAAGTGAGTTGAAAGGATGAAAGTGAAGGTAAGGGGGTGAGCGGTGGAAGAGGAGTAGAAGGAGACAGGACAAGAGTTGACGGCATCACAGCAGAGAGGCAGAAGAAGAGGCAGTGAATCGGTAAGCTCAGAGGGAGTCGCAAGTGCCACTGGGGGGTATAACTTGAAGCTATATCATACTATGGGGACAGAACAGGAAGGGTTTCAACCCTCCTTGAACTCGTACCACCACCATCTCCCTTAGCGGTGCTCTGGTGCTCTGGCCGAGGGTGTTCCCTGTGGTGGTGCAGCCATCAGGTTGTGGGGACGCACAGAATCCCGGGGGACTGTTCATATGCTCCCCCATCATAGAACCCCATTGTCATCACTGCAAATGTTGGCAACACAATTTAAACATCCTTCTTGACCTCTTACCACCACCGTCCCCCTTGTGAGTCCCCTCACCGCATAGGCTGGGGTCCCTCCCTGGGTGGTTTGGTGACCGTTGGTGGTGAGATCCAAGGTCAATCAACAACACTTCATGGGGGGCATTGTGGCGTGGGTTCACCGCATCCTCCATCCCCCCCACATCCTCTTATCCATTGGGGCCTCCTCCCCCTCGTCACCAACCTTCATGGGGCTGTCAACCCCCACTCATTCCCTCTACCCAGGGCTCTTCCCCCCCTGGTCATCAACCTTGCTGGGGCCTCCATCCCCCCGCACTCTATGGTCCCCTCATCGGGGCCTCTAACCACTCCTTTTGTCTGACTTGTTCGTGGTCCCCATGCTGGCAAGGGGGGCCTCGCGCTCATGCCCACTCCCTGCTGGGATGGGAACGGGCTGTTGCAGAACTGCTCGGCGTGGGAGCACATCGGACACTGGCTGTCCCCTCTAGACCGTCTGTCTGGCACGTGAGTGGATCCAGTTGGGCAGCGGGCTCTGGGTGCAGGGCAACTTGGGCACCCGGGCGAGCAGTGTACACGGCAGGGTCTTGCCGTCCTCCCTAACCCTGCAGTAACCCCCATTACCCCTTCTGGTGAAGCGCAGTGGGCATATGGTGAGTGGATCAGGGGTTCTACTCCCCCCATAACCTAGCTGTTACCACCTCACAACCCTTTCAGCAACAAAGGCAGGGCTACGATCCTGCAAAGAGTGTAAGTACGTCACAGTCTCAGTACCTGAGCGGGTGTATGGTAGGGCAAAGGGCTCCTCTGCAGTGTGGGTATACTTCTGACCTGTCCAAGCGTGACACTAATTTCCAGGCCCCTGCGGCACTCCACATGCCCAACCCCATGACTTGGGTGCAACGCCCCCATCATCACCTTGGGACTTCGCTCCCTTACCTTACTCCATATTCACGCCTTGTTGCACACAGCCTCCCTTCACCAGTTGCCCTACGCCCCTTTGGGCATCACTTTCATCAAGCCTCTAGGAGGCGTTCCACCCCTTCCCTTATTTAACTTGCAGGTGTGGCCTTCTCACTCTCGTCCCCATCAACAAACCACATCAACAAAACATAGGTCAACGGAGCTGTTCTCACCGTACCGTGGAGCTAAGTGTTGTGATGAAGCAGCTTGGACACAGTGTAACGTCCCAGGTCATAGTAAGTATCTGACCTAAGCCGATAACCCAGGGGACTTGGCATAACAGGATGATTACGGTACAACGATGAGTGATTGCTTACTGTACGATGACGGATGATGACTGATGGCTTACTGTACGATGACGGATGATGGCTGATGGCTTACTGTACGATGACGGATGATGACTGATGCTCTTAGTGAGCGGCTTACTGATAGCAATGGTATTTGATGAGCGTTGTACGTTGTTACTAGTAGTAGTGGCGTGTTACTTACCGTTATAAGGAAGCTGTCGACTGTTGTGGTCGACAGCTTGAAGTTCTTGTACATTTCTCACATTGAACAATGGGTTCTCTCTCTCTCTCACTCTCTTTGTCCCTTTGGACCACGTTGCCATCAAAGCAAGACTCCGCCTTCGCGCGTTGAGACGATACTCTGCCTTTGTGCTAGAGTTACCGGGTTGTTAAGTCACCGCGTTCACCTTATGTAGCCAAAGTCAGGCTCACATGCAGCTTGCACGTAACATTAACTTCAAGCTCTACAAAAATCGAACGCCGTGGCGACTCTCAATACCAAGGACGGCTGGGACTTCGTACCCTATCGCATCGACTCAAGAGAACGAGATGCACCCACTCGCTACCTTATAGGACGAGTAAGGTGGTGACACGTACCAGACACCAGAAGAACCGAAGAGCATAACACAGGATACTACGCAGAAGCAGCTACCTCACAAAGGTATCATCCCATAGTATTCAACAAAGAACGCTGTTGCTGGGTCGAACTCAGGTGGAGCAACACCAACAGCTACTTTGAAGCAACACGACCAGCAGCAGACGACTTACACATAAACGTACCATTGGTCGACGCATGGCCAATTGATCAACAAGGACCTATAGACGGTCAGGAAGCAGAGAACCTCGATTCGGAACCACCAAGGACCAAATTCCAACTACGAACAGAAACGCGGACTGCATCAAGCCATACTAGCGAACGATCACCAACCCCACGAAGTGAAGTAGCAGAACCCGAAGAAATCGCAGTGCAATCACCGGAAGTAGACGCACTAGCCGCGCAAACAGCTGAGTTACACATTCCCGAACCAATCAGAGGAGTACCATTCAGCTACATGACTACTCAAACAGAAGTATCGCCACCCCGACTTGTCATCAACGAACAGACAGGTCACGTCCAACAACTACAACCAGAAGATATGGAAGCCATCAACTGAGCCATGGGACCAGATGTCCCTGACGCACCAAGCATCCCTGAAGGAACCAATATGTTCTACGAGTTCCGACTCAATAGAAACAGGGTACCATCACCAGACAACCGACCTTTTCCCCCGTTAAGAGGACCGCCAGGAGGAGGACCGCCAGGAGGAGGACCGCCAGGAGGAGGACCGCCAGGAGGAGGACCACCAGGGGGAGGACCACCAGGAGGAGAACCACCAGGAAGAGGACCGCCAGGAGGAGGACCGCCAGGAGGAATACAACAGGCACCTCAAGGAGGGAACGATAAATTTATCGGTAACCCACCACCAATGTTTACAGGAAACAGAGGACAAGCCGAGTCCTTCATTCTCCAATGGGAAGTCTACGCAGGAGTCAACGCCAATCATTCAGCAATGATAAACAAGTATCAGAAGGCAATGCTGTTCCTCACATACATCCAAGGAAACGCAGTCAACCAATGGGTAATGTCAGCAAGCAGGTGGCTCGTTAATGAAGTCGCTACAGGAACCAGCCAATTTGACAACAGGTTATGGGAGAATCTGTTACACGCCTTCCAACGGCAATTCGGAGACGTTCTTAGCAAAGAACGAGGGCAAGCCCAGCTCGATGCTGGCATACACATGAAGGATGGAAAAATCGACGACTACATTGCCACATTCGAGCAGCTCGTCCGACACGCAGGGTACAATATCAACGCCGAGCAAACGCTCAAATATTTCACAAGAGGACTACCGCGCGCATTGTATGAAACAATGTATCAACACGACGACCCCCGCAATTATGAAGAATGGAGAGAATCCACCTTAAAAAGGCAGCAGAAGTGGATTCACATGCAGACGGTCAGAGGCAACCTCAATGCCTTCAAACCAGGACGAGCTCCAGGCGGAGCATTAGCTAAGTTGCTAGCACCCCTCCAAAACGATGACCGAATGGACACATCCGCAGATCGAGTGTGGGGACGAGTGGCAGGAGCAGAAGACGTACTCCAGAACTACAAACGCAATGATAATCCACCACGTCCACCATTCCCACCACGTGGAGGATTCATACAAAGGCAATTTAAATGTGACCATAGTCAAACACAGTGTTACAACTGTCAGAAGATGGGACACATCAGTCGCGACTGCCGACAACCACGGAGGAACCGAAACACGCAAACACGAACAGCCGAGACCGCACCGACTAAAGAAGAAAAGGCAGCAGAATGGCTCAGAGGAGTAGCAGGAGATGACGAAGAAGTAAAGGACCTGGTCCTTCAACAATTAATGGGGCAGGATTTTGAAAACGCCTAAACCTGGCGGCCTGGGTGAGGGCAATATGTTGTAACTCTGTGTACATTATGCGCTACCGTTCTATGAAAGTACCAGTGTCAATTCGCGCAAGTTATAACATGGCTGACATAAAAGTGTTGGTGGACTCAGGAGCCACTGACAACTTCATACATCCCAATTTCGTCAAAAGAATGGGGCTAGGACAAAGGGCATTAGATAAGCCCAAAAACATATATAACATCGACGATACCACTAATAAAGCGGGACAGATCACACACTATCTCACGCTCAATGTGGAAACAGGAGGGACAAAAAAGGAAATGTGTTTCCTTATCACAGACATAGGAAGAGAGGACCTACTACTGGGGTATCCATGGCTCGCGACATACAAACCAAGATTCAGTTGGCGACATGCCACTATAGACGAAAAACAACTCCCCATAGTACTATGAACAATCAACCCAAACGACAAAAGAGCAGTTTTGGCACGACTGCTAAACGAAGAGAAGAAGGACACAAGAATATCTCGAATATTCACAGAAGATGCCAAAGAACAAATCATAACAACGCTAGAAGAACAAGTGTACGGACGACGATCGGCGGTAGAACTTGCAATCGACGCCCAACAATACACGACACAAGTCAAAATACCGACGGAATACCAATGCTTCGCAAAGGTGTTCAACGAAGAAGAATCAAAGAGGTTCCCACCAAAGAGAAGTTGTGATCATGCAATCGAGTTCAAGAAAGGAGTACCCGACGTAATAGACTGCAAAGTCTATCCAATGACAAGAACCGAAGACGCGGCACTAGACGAATTTATCGACGAACAAATCAAAAAGGGATACATCCATCCCTCCAAGTCCCCGTACGCATCGTCATTCTTCTTTATTAAAAAGAAGGACGGAAAGCTACGACCTGTACAGGACTATCGACGAATCAACGAATGGACAATACGGAATCAATATCCACTTCCCCTCATTGATGACCTCATCAGAGACCTCGGGGGAGCCCAGATATTCAGCAAATTAGATGTCCAACAAGGATACAACAATATAAGGATCAAAGAGGGCGACGAACACAAGGCGGCGTTTAAAACACGACGCGGCCTATTCGAACCAACGGTCATGTACTTCAGATTGTGCAATTCACCAGCCACATTCCAAAGTTTCATGAATGAAATCTACCGACCAACTATCGCGAAACATGAGACACAGGGGACTACCATCCGAGTCTATATGGACAATATTGCAATAGCAACGAAACATCAACCGCTAGCAATCGAAAAACACCAAGAAGCGGTCCGCGACGTCCTTGCGGTTGCCCAGAAGCATGACCTCTTCTTCAAACCAGAGAAGTGTGTCTTCAACACATCCAGCATTGATTACCTGGGGGTAATCCTTGAAGAGGGGGTAACATGTATGGACCCCATTAAAATTTCCGGCGTACGGGACTGGCCTTCCCCGTCATCCGTAAAGGACGTACGCTCATTCCTTGGATTCTGCAATTTTTATCGGCAGTTTATTAGAGGATTCGCCAACATTGCCAAGCCACTAAATGAATTAACACGCAAAGACGAACCATGGCAATGGGGCACAAGACAACAAACAGCCTTCGACATGCTCAAACAACGAATTACCACAGAACCGATCCTAGCGCACGCCGATCAAGCACAACAATTTGATCTAGAAGTCGATGCATCAGGATTCACAGTGGGAGCGGTACTGTTACAAAAGAAACTAGACGGGAAACGACACCCCGTAGGATATTACTCAGCGACACTCAATGCTGCCGAGTGCAATTATGACATATACAACCTCGAGTTGTTAGCCATCGTAAAAGCGCTACGACACTGGAGACATCTATTGGCTGGATCGCCACACAAGGTACGAATATTTTCTGATCACCTCAACCTGCGATATTGGCGAGATCCCCAGAAGATCAGCCAACGAATCGCTAGGGAGGTATTAGAGTTAGCGGAATACAACTTCGAAATACACCACGTCAAGGGAACAGCCAATGGAAGAGCGGACGCTCTCTCTCGATGACCTGATTACGATCAAGGAGAGAAAGATAACGAAGGTGTCACGGTCCTACCAAACAAATTGTTCATACGAAACGCTATCACTAGCCAACAACAAGATGAACAGAAGATACGCAAGTGGGTAGATCCACACAAACTGACCAAGGCCGATGAACTCTGGTGGTACCAAGGACAACAACTAGTAGTCACAGGCACAACAGAAGAAATTAGAGAAGTAATTTCCACACACCACGATCCGCCTATTCATGGACATCCAGGAATAAATCGAACGACACAACTAATCGAACGATACTACTGGTGGCCCACGATGAAACAAAATATCGCCGACTACGTTAAGGGATGTGCCGAATGCCAACGATGCAAGGTTAATACACACAACACGAAGGCACCACTACAACCAATATTTCCAAAAATGGAAGCAACGCCGTTCAAAGTGGTGGCACTCAATTTTATTACTAAACTACCTGAGTCCCGAGGATATGACTCTATACTTACAGTCACAGATCATGACTGTTCAAAAGCGTCTATATTCATACCGTGCAGAGAAGAAATATCGGGAGAAGAAACGGCTATCCTCTACGCGAAACACGTACTAACAAGGTTCGGATTACCATCAAAAATCATTAGCGATCGGGATCCCCAGTTTGCGTCAAAATTCACAAGAGAACTGTGCCGACTCTTGGGAATCCAACAAAACATTTCCACCGCTTACCATCTGCGAACCGATGGACAGTCAGAATGAAGCAACCAATGGCTGGAGCAATATCTCCGCTTTTGGGTTAACGAAAGACAGGACAATTGGGCTGACTACCTCGCACTGGCCGAATTCTCACACAACAATTGGACTAACGAGTCCACACGTGAGTCTCCATTCAGGCTGCTGATGGGGTATCACCCCCGCGCCAATTGGACAGATAAGACCTCACCAATACCCCGGGTCGAGGCAAGACTAGAACAATTAAAGGAGATAAGACAACAAGCGCAAGAACAAATGCAGAAGGTGCAATGGTCATGGGTCAAACACCGTAATACTCCTCAATATCAGATAGGAGACAAGGTTTGGCTAGAAGGACGCCACCTACGGACCAACCAGCCAACTGCGAAGCTTGCGCCCAGAAGACATGGTCCATTCACCATCAAACAGGTGATGTCTCCCGTTAACTATCGTCTAGAGCTTCCCACACAGTGGAGCATCCATGATGTCTTCCACACAGATCTCCTCACACCCTACAAAGAGACGGTGACTCATGGCGTCAACTACCAACGCCCACCACCGGAATTGGTAGACAGCGTGGAAGAATACGAAGTTGAAAAAGTACTAGACTCGCGAAGACAAGGACAGGGGCATAAACTCCAGTATCTCATCAAGTGGAAAGGATACTCTGACTCGGACAACCAGTGGGTCGCGTGGGATGATGTACACGCGGACGCAGAGATAAGGAAGTTCAAACGATCTAACCCGCAGGCCGAAATTCACATAAAAGCAGGAACCGCGACACGAGCTATCCCAACACCCTACACTACAATGTCCCATGTCCCACTCACCACAATCGCCATTGACTTCTCTCATGTCGACACCCTCACCACCTATGACTCCACCAACAATGTGGACGACCCCTTCTGCTCAGCAGTTGAACAAGTGCGAGCCGTCGCCAAACAAGACAGACAAGAACGAGAGCAACAGGAACGAGACCTGGCCAAGGCTCGCCGGCGATTCCCCACACCCGCAAGCGGCCAAGTGGAAGACGATGAGGAAGAAAACCATGTTGATGAGAGAGGTGATGCAGTCATGGCGACTGGATCAGATAGTGAAGATGACGGCGAGGGAGAGATGGATGAGGATACAATCGCTGCTGAGGCAAGTATCCTCCAGCCCTCCACCGCTGCCACATCCACTACCGCCGTCGATCGATACGACAGCGACGACTCATCCGACGACGATGAGACATACTTCGAGACCAGGGTTGTCTGCACCCGATGCAACAACCCCCCAAACTACTGTCACTGCGCACCCCGGTTCATACCACCACCAATCACAAGAGTCGACGATGAATCTGTCGAAGAAACCAGTGATGTGGAAGGAGGACCATCGCCGGTTGCTGTCATCTATGGACCGATGGCGGAGGCCGGTTACACCGCCCACGGGATACTGCCCTACAGCGGAGCCCCAATACCGTCTCCAATCACTACGCGCCGAACGAATGCGACGAGGCGCCCTGTCCGTGCCATATCGCCTACCCCCGCTGGATTCACCCTCAACAACAGGATGAATTGGGTGCCTATGGTCATCGAGCACAAAGGACGACGGATGCCGGCGCGTTACATTCGAGTACGCATGCTCAATAACCCCGAGGTCTTCGGAACTATGGGGCGGCACGAGCCCATCTATAGGGGGGATATCCACACGGAACCGTGTCGGGATATGGGGCCTGCAGCTGAGTACAATTGCGACAAGCTCAAATATTTCCGAGCTGACTTCTGGGGAAAGCGCCAGGTAGACGAGGCTCTTGCCAGGCTAGGGGACATATCCCTGCAAGCCGAGGTGAGACGCTACCGCGCGTCCCAGGAAGTCATCGAAGAATTGGAAGCCGCCATCAAGAGGCTCAAAGACGACGTGTTCATTTACGTCGACCGAGCTAGACACTCGGCGCGAAGACTTGGGCGGGCTCATGCCTTACAAAGGGTACGAGACGAGCATGAGACAGATGTCGGACTCACTGCGGTTACGAATTGGGTGGTTGAGCGTGGGCGCTCACCCTTGTGAAGGGGGTGATGTAACGTCCCAGGTCATAGTAAGTATCTGACCTAAGCCGATAACCCAGGGGACTTGGCATAACAGGATGATTACGGTACAACGATGAGTGATTGCTTACTGTACGATGACGGATGATGACTGATGGCTTACTGTACGATGACGGATGATGGCTGATGGCTTACTGTACGATGACGGATGATGACTGATGCTCTTAGTGAGCGGCTTACTGATAGCAATGGTATTTGATGAGCGTTGTACGTTGTTACTAGTAGTAGTGGCGTGTTACTTACCGTTATAAGGAAGCTGTCGACTGTTGTGGTCAACAGCTTGAAGTTCTTGTACATTTCTCACATTGAACAACGGGTTCTCTCTCTCTCTCTCTCTCTTCGTCCCTTCGGACCACGTTGCCGTCAAAGCAAGACTCCGCCTTCGCGCGTTGAGACAATACTCTGCCTTTGTGCTAGAGTTACTGGGTTGTTAAGTCACCGCGTTCACCTTACGTAGCCAAAGTCAGGCTCACGTGCAGCTTGCACGTAACACACAGGTATCCTAGGAGGCTTGAGGGGTGGTGGAGTGGGGTTTACATACAGAGTAGATGCGCTTGCTTGTAACACCGTACCGGATCTTTGGTCTTGTAAGCAGGATATAAACTGGTTTTTTTTTAAATAAAAAAAAAACACAATTTAAACCCTGTTGTCATCACCATCAACATTGTCGACACATCTCAAACCTCAGGGCTCCAGCCTCTTCTAGTCCCTCCATTACATCCCCAACACATCCCTTTCCCTGTCTCAAACCCCTCCTTTCCCTTTTCTTGGGGCCAAGATTCACCCTTTGGTTCCCTTTTTTTTGTGGTGCCTTGTGCACCTTGGTCAGCAATGGCCCAGAACTCCAGCAACTAGCCCTCACCCAGCCAGCTTCCCTCACTGGGGCCTGGGCCCTCTTCCCACACCTGTTCCACGGCTAAATTTTCTTATTCACGTGTCCATCAACCCACAGCTGCCAGGGCAGCTTGCTCACTCTTGTCCACAGGCTCCTCCCACTGCATCAACAAGATATAGGTCGAACTGGGCCAACCCCATGACTAGATGGTCTAGGAGGAGGCTTGAGGGGCAAAGGGTGGTAGACTGTAGGGTTCCGCACAGAGCGAATGATTTCCCCTAGTAGCGACTGGCTTTTGTCTTAGTCACATGCTCCGGTATATAAATGAAATTAAAAAAATAAAAATAAAAACAGGGAGGGTTTATGAGTGCGCAATAACATAAAATAAAAAGAAGCATCGTACATGAGACGATCGCGGCTTCGCTCTGATCGTGTGTGTTGTGTGGACAAAAGAATAGATGAGACGATGGTGTGAACAAGGCGGCAGAAAGCGGAGAAGAGAAGTGATAAGATTGATGAGAATGGGGTATCGAGGCGCTTGGCGATGAGCATGAGGGACAGAGACGACTGAAAGCATTGAAACCCGACTCGGAGTGGATAAAAGTATAAAACCCAAGCAACAGAGAAGGTGAGACGACCACTGGAGATCTGCGAAGGCACTTCAGCTCACGGTGAAGAAGCTGCGGAAAAAGAGGGGGATCACGCTTGAGCGATGGGTCAACTTCGTTCATTATGGCGCGTGATTGTGCATCGTGAGTATTGTATAACTTGGATGGGAACGTCCTTCGTATTTACACCTGACCTACAGCTGAGCTGTCTGATTTGTATGAGGCATCACGCGGCGAAATAGGCGATCATTAATTGTGGCATGCTCGGGTCGGACATCAGTAATTGTTGCCTGATGCGTCCAGACTCCAAATTGTGTAAGATAGACATACGACTCGCTACGAAAAGACGACGTAATTGCTATGTGAAACAAAGATTGACTTGGGATCGAGTTCATCACACGATATGGGCATTTTGTATTACGTACTGGATCAGTGTGGGTTTAAGAGGCGGAGCGGATTTCGCAGTGACGCGGGGCAGAGGATGGATGATGATGAAGTCAAGTGATAGAGAAAAGCAGAAGAAGTCGAAGAGGGAATTGAGGAACGAATCTATGGCGAGCGAGTGACTTGGGTTCAACCCGAGAAGTCAGAGTACAGTAACGGACAAACCTCGCTCTATTTCCTTGTTTAATCGGGTTCCGGGCACTTTGCCGCCGCTCCACCGGAGTCCGGACCTGCCTCCGGTTTGGTAAGTTACTAGCAACAGATCATCCAAGCATCTTGCATTCCCGTACAAAGTTTGAGTAAAGTCATCATAACGTCCCACAGCTGTGCCACGCAATGATTCACAACGTCGCATTCTTGCCTTCTACTGTAACACCTTCAAGTCATCAAAGGAACATGTGGCACGCCGCACAGCCAGCGATCACAATCGACTTCCCCGGCGGCAGCTTCAACTTGAATTTTCACTTACGTACAATTTTTCACACCTAATACCCAGTATCACTAAGCAAGTTGGATACGGTGGGAGATGGAAAGGGACTATAGAGGGTCACTGCATTTTGAGACTTGGACTCGCCACTGCAGTGGCACAGCATCTACGGAGTTAAGCGAATCGATTTATCAAGCGAGCCTTCTTTTGATGCCCATCACCACGTACGTAGAAAAGGTCGGAGGCTGTCGACAGGCGCTTGAGGAGTTCTTGTTGCCCCCACCACTTAAGCCGAGATAGGCTTTTGTTCAACTTATTCTGCTCAGCAAGAATCTCCTGCTACCTGGTAGAAATCGACTCGGAGTCAGAGTCTCGGATCCAATTAAAGACGCAATACTCAGGTCGGACAAAAGATCCGAGTCGAGGACTCCATCATGATGGGGGTAGCTGTGACCAAGTGATGTTGAGCTGTATGTATGAGCGTTGGATTGGAGAACTTTTTAATGATATCCGCGGCAGGAAAAGATATCGTGAGCATATCTACAGCTGTGTTAGAGGTTTTCTTTATATGTTGAAACTACTTCCCGCATACCTCACCATTAATTTTGTTCACCCTCTCTAGGCTGTCATATTGTCGCACCGATCGCACCGATATTGTTTGTACTTCAACATGACTGAATGGAACAGCCCTGATGTCATATTTTTCCAACTCTGTGCGTTTCTTGTGCTCCTCACATTTACCTATTGAGATTTGCATTGCAGCTGCCCTCGTCAAGCTTCATCACGCCATGGGGGGAGTTCTCATGTGAGCAATGTCGTTCCCAGCTCACACACGAACGACTAACTAAGATAATCTTCTCGTATAAGCTGGGAGTTTCTCGTGAACATCGAATTTGACTATTCTTTCTTCACTGGAAAGAGGAAGTTTCGCCCATCATTTTTGGTATATTCCCTTCAACCCTGACTGGAATGCGTGATCATTGACCGATACATTCAGCTTTACTTGGGAGCTCGGTTGTGCCCCTTGTTTGCTGTTATTGCGATCTTCGTGGCGCTCGACTCAGCCCACCCAATCAATTGCCAGGTACATATCCGAGTGGTTTCTTTCCCTATCAGAGTCAGATTATGAGACTGAACTGTGATTCAGGCTAATGCCATGGTTGTCTTCGTGAGAATACCAACCATTTCCCCGACAACATGCTAAATTTTGAGGCTTTGTAGATATTCGCGCATCTCTCGTTTGCTTTCGCCTCGGCTCTGATAGTCATGCGCATGTGAGTAAAGACTCGATTATTTTCTCCGCAGCTCACCACCAAGACACTCTCAGCGCAGCGATATGGGAGCTGAACAAGATCGTCATATCAATCGCTTCGGCCGCGTGGCTCGCCAGTGCTGGTTCTCAGATCCATAGTGTGTTCATTTCTCCAAGTGTGCTTTCCGTAAATTTCGAGCTTGTGACCCGGATCAGGTATAGCTATTGTTCATGCGACTTGGAGCAAAGGCCTGAACTTTTGCGAAATCACAAATACGTCTGCAACCAAAACCAACATTCTTGCCACTTTCACTACGACTTGGTGCATCTTACGCTCATGCTCATCGGGCTCTTACGCTGGGAAAAGCCCATCAAAGAGGTGGAATATGGTGGCTTCTATACTCCCAGGTTAATTCCTTTCAGGCTTGCGCACTCGACAGCATACACCGCAATGAATTCTAGGCTGACAATCGCAACAGGGCTTGGCGTGGATGATAGTCGTCTTTGTGGCGGAGGTCCCACGACAGTATGTTTTCCCAAAAATAAGTATGTTTCAGGCGAATGATATGAGTTCCCTAGGTTTTCGTTCTGTTGAATCTGAATGGTGTGCACGCCTTTTACTTCTCACAATTACATTATTCAATAAAAGGATGTCTTCATAGATCCCATGAACCTCGTACGTTATCCAAGGAGAAAATATTTTAAAAAAGAGCTGACGTTCCCGATGTAGATGTTCCAAGTCCCTGCACGTTAGGTGTCTCCCTGGCGAACCATGCGACTTTTCTCATCGATTTTCCTTTGATCAGTCATATTATGGCGATCGGTGCTTCACGCGTATACCGTGGGCTGGCGGACTATTTCCTTCACAGTGAAGCCATCATCGCAGCAATGAACAGGATGCCGACTGGGCACTTAGTATCCTACTCAGGCCGATGTTCCCTCGAACTGGAGACAGCGGTTTGCCAGTCGGTCATTTATTCGGAATGGATTCTCTGCGCCCCCAGAACTCCCAGGAGAGAATGTCAAAGTTCAACGACAATAGAATTGTGTAGGTGTCCGTATGTAATTTTTGCAAGAGATATATGTCCTGACGCAATACCCGGAATATGGGATGGATCCCCTTTCGTCTACTGTAGGAGCCTGAAAAGTCCCTCAACCTGCCAAGATAGGCGCCCCCTAACCCGGGCGGAGGGAGTGTACATCGAGACGGAATTCCAAGTAGTTTAGATCAGCGTTGCATAGATGAAGTGAGAAGTTCAATGGTGATCTAAATGTCGAATCGGAGACTCTGGCGAAGAAAACTCTCTTGAACCTTCTGTGAGAAATAAAGAAGGGAGTAAGGAAGCAGTGCAGCCAACAGGGCGACGGGAGATGGGACAAAAATATATAGGACCTCATCTGAAGGGAGGTGAAATCCATCGCAACACATGCCACCTATCACAACAAAGCCCCAAGCACTCGACTTGGAGCCCACTGTCTGTAGGTAGGATTAAAGATTCGTAATCAGCACTTTAATCGCGCCGCTCTTCATATCTGCGCTCGTCTCAAATGCGCGCACCGCATCTTCAATCGGAAACCTATGTGTTACCAATTTCCTAATGTCGTTCAGCAGCCCAGCCTCCATCAGCCTAATCGCCTTGGGCCACGTGTTCGAATACCGGTACTGGAACCTCAGGTCCACCTCCCGCGTAGACAGCCGCATGAACGGGAATTGCATCTCGTTCTTTCCGACGCCAATTACGAACACGGTGCCGCCAAACCGGACTGCGTGGATAGCAGCGCCAATCGACGCTTCGGCGCCCGTACACTCGAGCGCAACGTCCGGCTCAGTCCCGCCCATCGCCTCGACGACCCGCGCTGCTAATGCCTCCGGCGCTTCGCCGGGTGCGACGCGCAGCGCACTGACACGACCGGGAGCAAGCGACTCTGCGAAAGCGAGTCGCCTCTCGTCGAGGTCCGGTGATGACGAGCGGATGTGCACCTGCCGCGCGGGCGCAGAGCAGCGTCGTGAGCCCGATCGGCCCTGCGCCACATATCAGTGCCGCGTCGCCGAGCCGCAGGTTCGCACGCTCAACAGCTGCAAGGGCGACGGAGAGCGGTTCAAGGAGCGCTCCGTCCTCGTAGGAAAGGGACGGCGGGAGCTTGTGGCACCATACTGCCGGGTGGGTGATGTAGCGGCGCAAAAGCCCGGGAACGGGTGGGGTGGAGCGGAAGAGGACGCGCTCGCAGCCATTGTAGCGGCCTCTGAGGCAAGGGGCGCAAGTGTGACACGGGATCCCTGGCTCAACGGCGACTCGGTCACCTAGCTTAAGATGGGTTACGGATGGATGTACATCGACGATCTGAAGAAGAACAGTCTTTTAGATTTCGTGGCGATCGTCGGAGAAATCAAGAATCGATACGTACCTCTCCAGCGGACTCGTGGCCAAGGACATGTTTGTCCTCGACGATCATCGGTCCGATGCGTCCAGCGTGCCAAAAATGTACGTCAGAACTAAGCGAGATGAGATTAGTCGCCCAAGCTCAAACTCGTCATATCATACGAACCCGCAGATCCCCGTGCTGCGAATCTCTACTACTACCTCTCCTTTATCCAGGGCAGCCCCAGATTCGATATCTGCAGCCGATGGTTGCGCTTCGTCGAGCCACAGATTGTGTTTTGGGTCGGTGAATACACCGATATTCGGCTTGATATTCGAAAGAAACGGCATCGTGGTCTGAGCGTGGAGAGAGAATCCATTTCACTGCGTTCTTTTGTGTATCGTGCGAGCAAAGCACGAATAAAGACTGTCACATGCTGGCCCTAATGTGGGCACGATAGCACGCCCACTCGGCTTTCTCTTCTATACAGTACCGTCTCAGTGTCCGACATTCCTTGGACAATTGATGTGCATTTCCCCATGGATCTTAGAAGGCGGCGACATCTTTCAGCCAGTAGCTTGGCCTTGAACCTGAGCCCGCCATGGGGCATCATTGATTGGTGTTGACGAAGATGGCCGAAGTATGTAGTACAAAGTCCCTCTTCAAACACAACACCGTCGGGGTCTGTAAGTTCTACAAGTTCCTTTTTCAATTATCAGACATATTTCGATATCTGACGGAGTCGCTGAAGAATCTACTGTACTCCGGCGGTTTACATTGTTTTCGAACATCGGTTGAGGAAGGTGGAGATGGCCATGATCGCTGCGAGCTTCCTCTGCTCCGAGCTGCTTGCATTCCAGCAGATGGAGCAAATATGCCTCCTATATTTCTCTTCTAGTGTAGCTGTCCGGCACAGTGGCACACGTGCCCTTCCTACACGAATGATCCCATACTACGTAACCACAATCTGAACGAATGATCTGTTCGACGGTGCAGAAGACTGGAGGCCGCCGGCGCTGAAATGAGAGGGGATACAAGAACTCTGACGATATGAGAAATCAGAAAAAGCTCAGGAGTGTGACTCTGATGATAGAGCAGCGGTATGGGATGGATCTCAAACAAAGTCCTAGTAGAAGACCGTGCCATTTCTGGGACTTCCCAGTAAAAACGATCGACGACAATTAAAGTCATTAAAGTCTTCAGTACGAGCGAAGAGCCATGAGTACGATAACGATAGTTCACTAGAAAGATCAACATTGAGCGCTGCAAATGAAGCGCTGTGCCAGGCGGTCATACAGTCATACCTTACACACCGCGCCACTATCGTTGTTGAAGAGGGCGGACAGTTACAGCCCAGCTCGGTGGCGGCACACTACAACCAAGGAGGAAGGGCGATAACAAGGAGAGGAATAGCGATGACAATGACATGATGAATAGCCAAGGGGCGTGGCATAAAGCACAGGTTTAAGCCTTATATATGGGCATCGAGGATTCGATACACGAGAGTCAGCTTGACTAAGTGGACGCGTAAGTCTTCGTGTAACTGCTTAAGAACGAGGGGCAGAGACATAAACAAAAACCACTACAGGGAACCTCAAGGGATAAGTGCGTGAGTTGTGATATTTCTGTAGGATGTAAGAATATAGAATACATTCTAGGTTCGCTATGTGCTCGCTGTTCAATATGCCGTGAATATTTTATGGGGCCATCTCTAAGGACCAACCAATAATCTAGATCTTGAAGCCGAGACCCCGCATACACGTTAGGTGCGCCTGCACGAGCGCCTTGCACTTTTCGTCGGCCTCGGATCCATCAAACTTGAGGAAACAGTCGTCGCGCGCGGACTTAGTCAGAGGACAAGCACAACAACTGTAGTCGAGATGGACGGGGTTGTTTCGTCAGATGACAAGGAGGTGTAGGAAACATGGAGGGAGAGAAGGTGACATACGGCTTCAAGCCCTGTGGATTGAGCGGGTTCTGCTTGGGGTCAGTAGGGTCATACGGCGCCTTCGCTGGCGGTGGTGCCGGGGTTGGGGACCAAATTGCAGTGATCTGCGGGAAACCTCAGTTCACAGTGAACAGTAAAGCGACTAGTAGTGTGCTCACTCTTTCAAGCATGGCCAAACTCGGGTGACCCGGGCACTGAGAGAGATTCGGAAACAGATAATTTATGAGGCAAACGACCAACAACAACTAGAAAGCTGTTGGCCGAAAGCCGTGGTCACGTGCATGTCCCAACAGAGACCATCGAGTTGCCCGCTCAGGACCGCACCGGGTTCGAACCGAACTTTCACAGCGCAGTCACAGCGCTAATTGGAACAAGGACAAGGCTTTTTGAAATGCCCCAGACACTGACTTGCAAGACTTGCAAGGAAGAGAGTACAAGGAGATACCCTACATCTGTCACTAAAAACTAAGGATAAATGTGGAAGAATGAAGCAGATAGTACAGTAGTAAGGGGTCAAATAAAATACAAAGTCGGGCTCCAGCTGAATGTGGCTAGGTAAAGTATAAGTACGAGCATACTGGCCTCCACATGCCAATAACTCCCACCAGAACGACTTATAGGAAAAAGAAAACTATTGTCGTGCGATCCAGTACTGCATACTCGCCAAACTTGAATCCAATATTTAGCTGGTACAAGGTGCGATACAATTTTGGCGAAAGCGCTGGCCCTTCAACTTGCCAGTGACGCCCGTCTGCGCACAATCGGAAGCGTACAACCTATGATACAACGCTAGCTTGAGGGTGTATCTCTTTGAGGTGTCTTTGGTAAACATAACGGCGTCCTTGGGACCATGTAAACTCCATGCAGAAGTCACACCGTTTCTTGGGCGAGTGCTTATCCTTGCTGTGCCTGGTGAGCCTTGGCGCTGAGAAAACCCGACGCAACAAGCGCTGCACTGATACTGTTTCTTCTTAATTTTGGCGCCTTGGTCCTTGGGAGCACATGCTCGCGAAATGGGTGCTGTTGAGGAAGCTGTTATGTCCAGATTAGTTGCTGAGCTGACGGTAAATATGGCAGCATGCACTTAGGTTTTCACCTCCCTTATGTGTCTGTGAGGCCCGATTTGCTTCTTGAGGCATCATCTGGAGACAAGCACCGCTTGTCGAACACTTGGAAGATGACGGCGTATAAGAACACTCGTCTGGAAACAGCTGTGCATCGACCATTATCATCGGAATCTGTATCTCTTCTGTCATGGAGTGCTTGCGGTGACTCCAGCTGGATATCGTGTCAGCAATGGCCTGGGATTCGTTAATTATCCGGTCGCCTGCGAGGGGAGGTACGCCATAAGATCAGACACGGTCACACGGTTGTAGCTCGTGTTGTGGCGACACCAACTCACAAGATTGGGGTGTGTCAGTATCTAGCGGTAGAAAGAGGTTCCTTGGGACCCTGAGAGCGATAGGGCGCATCGCAGACAGGATATCAGGCGTTTTGACTCGCGTTTGTTGTCCAGGAAAAGCATCTGGGAGGGAATATTGAGCCACGGATGGTCGCTGGTGTCCGAGTCCATCGGCCGCTGAGATCTGATATCCATAACTTTGTCAGAACATTCAATAATGTCAGAGTACGCATGAGTACGAACCTCGCCTGATGGGGGGAGCATTGGGTGGTATTTCTCCGCGGAATGCAGAGGACTACACGTATCCGCTATCGTGCCCACCTGTGGGGAGTCAAGATTGTTAAAGGTCTACGGCAGACCAATGAGAATAGTGGACTCACTTGATCAACAATTGGATGGTAAAAACCATTTCCATTTTGTTGTATGCTCGACGACGGAAATGGAGAGCCGTTCCAACCACTGCCGGAAATCCTTGCCTCTGGAACGAGAAGACGGTGACCCCGCAAGTGTGTAGTAGTCCC
Source organism: Lactarius quietus (assembly GCA_015025155.1). NCBI lineage: Eukaryota > Fungi > Basidiomycota > Agaricomycetes > Russulales > Russulaceae > Lactarius > Lactarius quietus. Next base: position 14,592 of record WITN01000283.1, on the reverse strand, counting down.
TGGACCTCCGATAAGGACGAGGTCCCCCAAAATCTTGGGGGAATATTGGAGAGTTTCATGTGACAGTTGTGAGCAGTGATGAGGATCCATCATCTACGAAGGCAAATGCACCAGACAGATGAAGATGATGAGATGATGCTTTTCTTCCTAGTTTTTATACTACCCAGTCGTGCCATGACGAGCGCGGGCGGGGTGCTTGAATTGTATAGATATGGCCAGATGAGAAAACTTGGAGTGATCGCGTCCTGATGGCACAGTGGCGGGCGGGATTTCATTCCAAAGAACTAGAGCACAGAAGGCCCTCGAAGCATATGTTCAGCGCCTGATTCAGCACGAAAGATCTATGATCAGTTTTACCCAAGAGGGAAGAATATAGCCCTTATGGGCTTGACAAAGGTGACCTGTAACGCGTAACTCGGTAACGAGCGGTACCCAAACGACCAAAAAGTTCACCACAGCCTCAGAAGTATGCCGTACAATCCCCAACCAAATAGCATAGAGGAGCATATGACCGTCGTGTATCCTCTTGTGTATCCTTGCGCCCCAGTCTTGGCCCCAGTCCAAATTTTTACTTGCATGAAAGCGCCAGGGCCGCGACACGCCGCAAGGTGAACCTCTTCCGATGTCGAGGCACAGGTCCCCGCCCGTCGTGACGCGTGTCTTGGTCTGTCTGTCAAAAAACGCGGCTTCGAAACTGGGAATACTGCCAATATATAAGAAGGATGATCATACTTATTCTTTGTCTGTATGCAGAACAAAGATGACCATATTCAAGTTAATTCCTGTTGACGTCTTGAATTTATTAACCCTCAACCAACCTTATCGCGACGACGCGCTCCACGTGGAATGCACGTGTTGAACTTTTTGTGACGCGTGGCGGCTCACAGCGCTCACTTATAACTTAGTAGCCATGGTCCAGGGATCACTGCGGTCCGCTCGAGCCGCCGCGCACTCTGCATCATCCGAGTGTCCTCGTCATGAGGAATCGCTGCAGCGGCAGTGCAGATCTCGTGCCCGAAATTCCATTGCAGTCGATCCTACCAAGGGTCCCACCGCGGGTCCCACCAGTGCCTGTCGAACCATTGGAATCGGAAATACCTACGCAGAGCAGGAGGCTGGCACCGCCGTCAACTCTGGTACTGATGCTGGAGGTGAGCAATCTCGAATAGGCAACAAAGGCACTGTCTGTCTGGCGAACGACGAACAGACCCGCACCGTGCCCCACATTGCAGTGCTGCGAGCCACAGGCGTTAGAGATCTGACAGGTTTATCGGTTTATCGGATCGTGGGAGGAAGTACTCCTGATTCTGGTACACGGCACATTTTGGGACTTCGATGCTAGACATCATCGTTTTTTAAAACAACCCTCCACTCCATGGCTTAGCTTCCCGTCAAGCGTTGGGGATTGCGGGCGATTGAACCGCCGCGGAGTGAGGTACGAACTTGAAGATTGCTTCAAGAAAGAGAAATACCGAAGGTGATTCGCGAAATGATTATGGTGAAACTTTTGGGGAAAGTTAGGGAAGGAGCCAGTCGGTTTGGCTGCCTGGGGAATGAATAGTTGAGAGGGATGATGTGTTGGTGGCGGTGTTGGTTTGTGCGCCTTTCCATTTTGTGATTCTGAGAGCAAAGACGAGCAACACGTAACGTCGATATAGAGATACCTAGGCCACCGGCTGAGTCATCGCTTCGTTTCCGCTTTTCTTCTTATACAGTACTATCCTATTACACCTTGTGCACGTGTTACACCTTGTGCACACATTTGAAGATTCGAAGATTTTAGTACTTTCTCCGTAGCTATTCTTCTCAAATAAAAAACAGTAAATAGTGTAGGTTCTATGGGTATGAGATCATATATAAAAATGGAAATCGGTCTGAATCAACGACTACAAAAAAATCAGAATTCCGATGTATTGGTCTTACACAGGCATCCTCACCCCCAGACCCCGATAACCACAGTACTTCCACACAAATGTTTTTATCAGATTCTATAGAGTGGTTGTAAATTACTATGTATCTCAATTTTGGAGTCAGTATTCTACAGCGATCGAGCTGCAGAACTAAAACTCACCAAAAGTGACCTTGAGCGTGACTGATTTCATGTTCCTCTTTCGGTCATGGCCGGCATCTCGGCACAGCATGATGCTTTCCGTGTGTTTTGACTTCGACATGTGCAGACGTCACCACAAATGCCGAAATGCCAACGCTTAATCAGCGTGACAAAAGCGTGACAAAAGCGTGCAAGAGGTGATACAATTTTGAATGTCGACTGCCTTTCGAAAGACCACGGAAGCCAGGGAAATAAAAATACTATGACATCTGATGTATATTTTTCTGTTACTATGTACAATTTGAAGTAGCTACGTTGAGTTGTTGAAGATACAAAAAAAGATTATCGATTTCCGAGCACAAGGTGTAATAGGATAGTACGGCACGCTGCTGTAGAAGGTCGCAGGACGATGGTCCCAGGGACAAATTACATAATTTGAAAATGGAATGGGATTTGGGATACCGGAAGTCCGGCGCCGGATCTCGCTTAGCTTAGCCGAAAAATCAAAAATCAAAAATGAAGCTCCCCACTCCTGCTTTCCATAATGGTGACACCAGCAGCCCCGGTTGCTTCGACCTCGAGCGGAAAACCAAAGAAACCGAAACCGAAGAAGCCAACAGAAAAACTCGCAAAGAAATTAGAGAAAGCCCCGCTGCGGCGTCATCATCGTCCGATACTGAAGACGTGCTAATCGCGCACGAAGAGAGCCCTGAACCGCCGCTCGCGTACGTTCCGCCTGCAGGCAGCGTTCCTGCCGACTTCGACGTCGACTTTGGGGAGTTTGATTATGACGCTGTGAAGGAGGACGAAGGCGCCGAGCTCTGGCTCGTGCGCGCTCCAACGGCCGTGCGTTCCTTTCCATTCCTCTCTTCCCCCCAACTCACCAGGAAAAAACAGGTCAAAGCGAAGAACCTGCACGGAATCCAAGTACTGGCGTCTTCCAACGTAACAGGCCGCGTAGGCGAATTATCGCGCAAGACGACCGCGTACGACATCTGGTCACAATCACCATCGTCTTCCCGCCCGAGTGACGATTCTCAGCGCCACCATGTCTGCGCGGAGGAACTTCACGGCCTCTCTGTTCTCCTTCCACGCAAACGAAAAGGCGGAAAGCTCTTTCTCGGTGCGTGCGGCCATGCGACCTTCCATTCGTCATTCTCTGGCAAACAACAACCCCTTCTCGTAGCTCCGAAACCCGTTACGCGACACCTCGTCGTCACTGCGCGCCCCGCAGAGCCTGCACGATCCGCACCTGGCGACGCGCTCTCGAATCCCGCTACGTTCGAAAACCCCCCGCGCGAGGCGTATCCCGACGAGGTGCTGACGCATCGCTTCCGGCCGTATGGCGACCCTGGCGACCCGCCGCCGCCGCCTCCCGAAACCCAGATGGACGACCATGGGCACGCGGAGAGGGATGCGAAAGAGAAGGAAAAGGAGAAGCGCAAAAAGCGGAGAGGTGAGGCGACTGGGTCCCCAAAGAAACTGAAGAAGGCGAAGACGGCCGCTTCATAGAAACCTGTGGACTCCCTTATCACTCACATACCTCGCACCGACACAATGATCATGATAAAAATGCAAGTTGTTCTCTAATAAATTTGTGTACATAGATTGGTGGATGGGACGAATGCGTGAATAAGATTACAATAATAAAGTGCAGACGTTGATGACGTAGGCCAGCTCTGCCATCATGCCTTACTTGATTGGCTGCGGACGTGCAAGCCAATCACAGATGCGAGCTCGAAACACGCTACAAGCAGGAGCTCACCCACCAGATCCATGAGCGCCGAGTGGATCGGCAAGGCATACATGTCTGGGTCGTACTTATGAGACCACAGGTAAGTGGTCAGAACATATCCCAGAATCAGGGATATAGCTATCTACAAATACCAGGGAGTGAGCTAGCGTGATCATTAGTCAAGGGCACGGAACTCACGGCGGTGAAGAGGAAAAAGAGCGCGAGTATGGAAAACATAAACGGCGTGGTAAGCCATGCGGAGATGCGGAGGATGAAGAAGAAGGTGATCGCAACGGGGATGGAAACGAAGAATAGCACGAGGATGACGAGGCGTGGACTGGGCGAATGGTGCGAATGGTCGCTGCCCCTAGACACGACATCGGGCCGCGGCGAGGGGGGCGAAGCTGCGTGCAACGCCGACGATAGACGCGAGACGAATATCGAGCCTGCGCCGCCGGGAAGACCTATGAGGACTGTCAGCGCGAGGGTATTGTTGCGCGGCGACGAGGAACGAACCGCCAAAAGCGACAGCAAGAATTGCATAGCCTTGGTACCGGGACACGAATGCATCGAGCACCCTGCCAGACCCGCTGGTGACGACCACTGCACCGAGAAGCGGCGACCAACCTGTGCTAAGCAATGACTTGACATGCTCATTTCGACGGACGAAAACAAAAGATGCGATGGCGCAAACGGTGACGACCGCGATGACGAGGTAGGGAACCACGGTGCCGATGCCGAGGGTGAGGACAGCAGACATTACTCCTAGAAGGGACAAGGTGACGAGGTCACTAAGACAAGAAGTGATGGGCGGGACTATGTTATCTGCGGCGGCAGGACATGAACCAACGCTTAGAGGTGAGGAAACAAAGACCGCACCAGGATTGCGACCCAGCTTTCGGCAAAGGACAACGAGACCTGACACGAACGAGCCGAGGACAACCGCGGAGAGGCAGGCCGCGGACATCGCTGTGGCTGCGACGACAACGAACCTAGAATATATGGGAACGATGGTACGGACAGAAGGAATAAGACACGTACTCATTGAACCCAGATTGCGAGACCCCCACTGGTGGAAGAACGGGGTGAGGTACTTTATGTGGGTGACCAAAGCTCGGTGTCCGCGAATAATGAAACAGGTTCCTCGGTTCAGCCGGCGAGGAGTCTAGAGGCTCTGCTCCCACACCGAAGAATACTACGCTGAGAAGGAAAGTGAAGCATGCGGCAATGAAGGAGACGATCGCCGCTTGTACCTGGATAAGGGCGAGGTTGCCGAGGATGAGAGCATTTCGGACGGACGGGACGTCAAGGTGGCCCATGTTGGCTGCGGTGCCGAGTCGAGCGGAGAGATTCATTTCTATGTTGCCTTTCAAGTTGAGGATGGCTAGGACTATCGCAATGAGCTCATTGATCCTCGTCATTGCGTTCCAGCGCTGTCGCAGTGTGAGAAAAGAACGGCGATGGAATCGAAGCACCATACAGTTATATTAGTAAATAGCTCGCCCGTGAATAGGAGACCTATGATGGTGAATGCGAGTGTTGGCAGTACCTGGAGCCTCGGGTCATAAATTAGAGGGAAGGGAGACGCGAATACACTCACCTCGACGACAATACCGCTAACCTGATTCCAGAGTGTTGCAACAGCGAGAGTCGCTGGTTGCTTACTCTCCCTGCGCGTCCGGAGACCTGGAGTCAGCAGTGCATCCGTGGCGCCGTCGTCATTTAAATCGTAGTCTTCTTCTGTATCGTCGTCGTCGTCGTCGCCGTCATGCTGAGGTCGTTCCAAGTTGTTCAATTCCACGTCAGCGTCCATGACGAGGAGGAGAGCAGAATTTCCATTTTTGGACCAAAACGAAATCATTGGAGCGTGGGAACGTTTGCGGTCTGCAGTGGCTGGCCGCAAACCTTGTCAAGTCGAGTCGAGTTTCGCTGTTCCAACTTGTTCAACTCGTGCTTTCTCCGCCTTTCTTTCCACCCTCGTCGTCCTCGACACGACACGCGCATTCATCGGAACGCTCTGCAGCCCTCAAGGAAACCACATCATCTCGGTTTCTAGGCCGCGAGGGACCGCGCAAACTCTCTGCGAGTCATGTCGTCCTCCCTAGCTCAATACCCCCCGGTGCTCCCTTTTCGCCAACAGATCGTCAAAAATACACCAGATACTATCCCTCCGACCGAAGAACTCGAGACATTACAGGCCGACCTTTTCGAACTTCGCCAACATACTTTGGAACGTGCCAAGAAGGCCGATGACGATCTACGGACTATCGAGGAGTCTCTCAGGAGGCTGAAGGAGAGGGAGAAGGGAAAAGCAAAGGCGATTGAGAGAGCGAAAAGAGAGTGTGCGTATTTATCTTCGCCTGGTCGTGAGTGCTGATCTAACCAACGGAACTCTCCTCTCCTCTCCTTCCGGCTTCCCGGTTCCCCGAACTCCTGCTTTATGTTGCTTGTATCCACCCGTTTTGGCACTCCTAACCCTGCGGCTGCCAATTCACCCAACTCCGTTGCGACTCTAATGTCGTCTTATCGAACATTGGCTTGGGCCAACGATCTCTCTCTGGTTACTCTTGATTACACCCCTTTTTCATCGCAACGACGAACTATCTCTCCTCTCCGTTACTCGTCATCCGCGCGCCATCAGTTACCCCACATCATGCCGAATCTAACGACACACATGGGAGCTCTCATTCCCAGTCCACCGCGCCCACCCGTTTCTCCTCTCAACCCATCATCGCGTCTTCTTCTCGCTCATCATTGGACGCTCGAAAACCGTGAGTGAATCCTTCTTCTCACCCCATATCATTCTACATCTACAGCAGTGTGCCGGATAAGAAGAAAAAACGGAAACGAAACGATGATTCGGACGATGACCTAGGTATATCATCCTCTTATATCGACGTTACGTGTCGCTCATCTCCGCTCTCAGAATCACATAGCGGAAAAGCGCACAAACCAACACCGCCACCTGCACATCATCACTCTCAACCATTCATTCCCAAGGCAGCTAAACCGACTGGCTCCTTCGCCAACCTTCCCCAAAAGGTACACTCTAATTCTCTCTCAATTTACCCTCCGTCCCTTACCCTTTCTCGAGCCTCCGTCTGGCCCCGACTTTACCGTCCCCCAAATAGCCCAACTCCTACAACCTAAACCGCCGATACCACCGCCCCCTATACCGGGTCCCAGTAAACCCACAGACGTCATGGAAGACTTTAGCAGGGCGAAGCAGCCATCTCAAGTGCTCGTGAGTACCTTCTACACGAGCATTGAGCCATACCTTCGGCCAATTAGAGAAGAAGACCTCGGCTTTCTCGAATACTCAGGCGATGAATTAGAACCCTACGTGATGCCCCGGCTTGGACAACATTATTCCGAACAGTGGGAAGATGAGGATATTGCCTTGTATGATGCCGTTCTACCCCACACGCAGGCGATCCGCGCGACGAGCAGTTACGCGCGGCCAGCATCAGTCGCCCCCGTTCCTCGGTGGGACCCGGCAACGCTTAACGACGACGATTTGCTAATTGAGGAGCGTGGTCATGGTCCCCTTACCGAGCGCCTCGTTAGCGCCTTACTTCCTGTGGAGGATTCCGTCGTTTGGAAGGGTGTTAAAGCCGCTGAAGAAGCGATGGAAGGTCGGCATGGGGTCGGCGTCGGCACGGCTGCTGGGCGACAGGTGATCGTGGAGGATCTCGAGCGACGGATCAAGGATAGTTTGAAATATCACAAAATCCTCGAAGCCAAGGTAAGTTCTCATGGCGTTCCTTGGTCAGTGCGTTGGGTGACAGTTCTATAGCCCGACTATACGGACCCAGTGGACGACCCAATCGCGTCTGCCCTAAGGCAGGCACAGCGCGAGCTCCGCGCTGTCGTTGCTACGAATAAGGCACGCAAGGTACGGCTTCTTGCAATAGCGAAGGACAGGTTAGGCTATCAGGAGTACGTCGAAGCTCGCGAAGCGCTCGACAAGAACATCCAAGCGCTGTACTCGAAGCTTCAGAAGAAGGACGGGCCCAAAGTCTCCAAAAAGAAAAAAGGGAAGAGCGAAGCGAATGGCGGCGCGCTATCAGTGCCTCTACCTGCGTCGTCCACGCCGACGCTAGGCACGTGGCCCGCCTCGGTCGGTCTCGGCCCGGACGAGGAGAACGAGCTGCACATACCAGAGACGCTCGCGCAGCTCGTAACCACGCGCCGCCAGTGGGTCGACAGTATTGGCGGCATGTTCGCCACATTGGAACAGGAGCAACCTGGGCGCGTGTATGGCCTCCCTGAGCGCAGCATATACGAAGGCCTTGATGCGGACGTCGCGGCGTTGGTCGAGCGTACGGGTGGCGCGGACGGGGGCTTGGAGATCGGGCGGCTGGACGGTGCAGACAAGGGCAAGGTGCGCGCGGGCACGGAGGCGATGGACGTCGATAGCTGATCGATGATTGGCTGCCCGCCCGCCCGCCTCAGGGTGTAACGTTATTACTACAGTGCTTGATTGTGTATTTTTTGTTTCTTATCCCTGGGCAATATCCATCGTTATCTGGCGGGGCACACACACTCGGAAATACCGCGGGATTCCCTTATCATACGAACTAGTTGGGTCACAAACTCTGCTAGATTACCTTGCTTGTCAAGGTCATTACCAGGGTAAATCATTGTGCCAATCTCATGATCCGGGGTCTCCCTGGATCTTTGGCTTTTTTGCGAAGTTCCCGGGGGTCCCCTCCTTTCCTTCGACGGCTGGTGCCAAACTGGATTGTGTGCTGCCAACATGGTGGAGACTACGTCCGTAACATGAATAAGGACATATACCATAGCTTTTTAACAAAACACATATTACAAAAATTGAACCAAGAAAAAAACGCAAATCTGTATTAGATTCCTTACCAATATGTAGTGTTGCCACGGCTCGGCTCAAATTGGCTGAGCCAGCCGAGCCAAGCCATTTTGAGCGGAGCCAAGCCGATCAATCGGCTCATGACCGAAACTGGCCCGGCTATGGCTCACAAGTTGGCTGAGCTGGGCTCAGCTGGCTGAGCCATCGCCCAATTCGGTCACGACCGGTTGGGCAGGTGGCTGAGTCGGGGACTCAGGGCTTGCTGGCCAGTGAGAGTCTGACACGCTGTTCGAATAAGTCAACCGAGCCAGGAACGAGCTGGCTCAGCCTCTGAGTCAAGGAGGCCACACTGGCCAGTCAATCTAAGTTGGAGGAGCTGCCAGCTGCAGCGGCGGGGACAGGTGAATCCTCCTCCCTCATTTCCCTTCCCCCCTCGCCTCGCCCATCGCCCATCGCCCATCGCCCATCGCCCATCGCCGCCACCCGTCGCGCCTGCGCCCCACCCCTGCTCGTCACCCCCGGACGCTGCGTCGCGCCACGCAGGCAGACGTTCCGTCGGTACGCAGTCACCGCACCACGTGCGCTACCTGCGTATCGACGGTTCTCGTCTGCGCGCCGTCGCCCTTCCCCTCTCTCCTCTCTCCCCCATCGCCCATTGCCCGCCACCCGTCACGCCTGCACCCCACCCCTGCTCGTCACCCCTGGACGCTGCGTCGCGCCGCGCAGGCAGACATTCCGTCGGCACGCAGTCACCGCACCATGTGCGCTACCTGCGTATCGACGGTTCTCGTCTGCGCGCCGTCGCCCTTCTCCTCTCCCCCCTCTCCCCCATTGCCTCGTCACCTGCACCTCCCCCTCGTGCCCACGCTGACGGCTCTTCTCTGCCCGAGTGATGCGGGAGAGGGGAAGGAAGGACCCCGCTCGGATCCTTCCTCTCCCTCTCCCTCGCCGCCTCACCACTTCCTCCCTCCCTCTCGCTCTGACCGGTCTCCCCCACAGATGCTTCCCTCCCCGAGCGGCGTGGGAGAGGGGAAGGAAGGATCCCGCTCGGATCCCTCCTCTCCCTCTCCCTCAATGCTCGCCACTTCCTCCCCTGCGCCCTCCCCCTTTCTCATCGCTGTGCCCTTTGTGTATGTAGGTTTCAAGCATGCGAATATGTGGCTTGTGGATGTGCATGTGCACACATACCCACACGTTATGGGTGTACTTGTGGGCAATGAGAACGACCTCACGCAGGAACGATGGAGGTCTCCGAGGAGGATGATGATCAGTTTATAAACATGTAATAGTAGATAGTTTAATAAAGTACTCTAAACCAAGTATACGGAATACAAAATAAAGCACGGAATTGTGCTATTCGACACACATCGCGATCATCGAGTGAAGTGGCTGCATTCCCACGCTCTCGTCTCAGTTCCTTCCAAGTCTCGTCTTGCTTGATCTCTGTTGATCTCTGGTTAATCTTGGCTCATCCACTTGCTCTACTGCTCTAATTCTTTTTGTATCACACTCTACTCTATCTACCATGGCTGGATCTAGGAAGAGGGCTCCCTCTACCCCCAAAAGGACTCCAAAAAGGCCAAGGACTGCGAAAAATCAGGGTCAACAGCGTGACCTTCCTGGTGGGGCCTTGGAGATGTCCTTTCAGCTTGAAGGTAGGTCTTTGGTGACATAATATGTGCATGAGCTTATGCTGTGGTTAGTTCCACCACCAGATACCCTTCAGGCACCAGTTGCACCACGCCGTGTGCACTTTGAGCAGGATGGTTCATCTCCTGCTCCTGGTACCTCAGCTGGCCCCTCAGATCATCTTGGGCAAGAGGGGGATGTTTTTTCGGCCTCTACCCCTGTTCAGCATCCCAACCAGGTAAGTCTTTATTTTATTATCTTTTTATTCATTTAATTAACAAATTTAATGAAGGGAGACATTCACTCACCTCCGCGTGAGACATTTAACCTCAATGATGTATCAGGTGGCTCTCAGGAGGATGCCACTGATGCTGCAGTGGTGCCTGATGCTGGCCCAGCAACCCCAAGCCGCCATCAGAGAAGAATTGCAAGACAGGCAAAAGCTGGCTCTAGGCGTGGCAAAGCTGCTGAAGATATTAGTAGGTTCTTTGTGGCTGATGATGCTGGGAAAAGGATGTGCAAGTTTTGCTTGTAGGCCTTTTTTATGATTTAACTTTTAATAAACTAATAAATTTATAGGGATCTTAATGACAAGAATCCAGCTTCTGTTCACCATTACAGTGGTGGTACAGCTACAAGTAACTTGCGGTCCCACCTTCTCAGTAATCACTCTGCAGAGTGGGTTAGTGAGTGTAAAAGGCTGAATATTACACTGAGTGGCAAGGAAGGAGAAGAGGCCTTAGCACTTCACACAGGCCTTAGCACTTCACACAGGCCTTCCTCTCCAGCATCAAGCTAAGGCCTGCGCCCCATTCTCTCAAGATGCCTTTCTTGATGGACTGGTTCAATTTATTGTTGCAACTAATCAGGTTTATTTTTATTTTCAAATCCACTCATTTACTAATTATTATTTTTAGCCTCTTAGGATTGTGGAGAGGGAGGAGTTTAGACAGCTCTGTCTCATGCTTCGCCCTGAGCTCAGAGAGGTGGATATCCCTCATCGGACCACTATGCACAAGCGTATTATCCAGACAAGTGAGGAGGCACTTGCTAATTTGTCTCAGGACATTATTGTAAGGCTTGACTAAATTTTTGTGTGGAAAAGCTAACTTTTTATTTAGAAAACCAGTGTTGGACGGGTCTCTTTTACCACAGATCTGTGGTCTGACCCTGATCTTAAGTCTTACATGGCTGTTACAGCCCATTGGCTACAGCTGGTTCAGCTGCAAGGTGGTCAGAAGAAAATAACCCTTAGAGCTGACCTGTTACGTGCGAGCAGCACGTGAGCCTGACTTAGGCGACTAAGGGATGGACGCGGTGACTTAGTGAATTCCTAACTCTAGCGCGAAGGCAGAGTATCGTCTCAACGCTTGAAGGCGGAGTTCTTGCTTTGTCGTTCGAGACACGAGTCGCGACCCCGAAGGATGAGAGAGAGAACACGGCTTCTGGATAACAAGCTGAGAAAGATACAAGAAATCCAAGCTATCGACTACAACAGTCGATAGCTTCCTTATAACCTATTCGCGCGATCCGCCTTCGTCAGCGAGAACGCCACTACTACTCATATGCTGGGTAATCGTCCACGGAGATACAGTCAGCGTATCGTAAGTCATCAGTCAGCTACCAGTCATCCATCAGTAAGTCATCAGTCATCGTACAGTAATCCGTTAGTCAGTCATCTGTATAGTACAGTAAGTGTCCCCTTGATCACGCCCCCTCGGTTATCGGTTAGGTCAGATACCTACTATGACCTGGGACGTTACATCACCCCCTTCACAAGGGTGAGCGCCCTCGCTCTACTACCCAATTGGGCACTGTGGTTAGCCCCACGTCCGTCTCGTGCTCGTCTCGTATTCTCAGAAGGGCATGAGCCCTACCCAACCGCCGTGCTGAGTGACGCGAGCGGTCGACGTGGACGAATATGTCGTCCTCGAGCTGCTTGATCGCTGTCTCGAGCTCCTTGATGACCTCCTGGGACGCGCGGTAGCGCCTCACTTCAGCGGCTAGGGAGATGTCCCCAACCGAGCAAGGGCTTCATCAACCTGGCGCCGTCCTCGGAAGTCAGCCCATAGGTACTGCAACTCTTCGCGGTTGTACTCAGCTGCGGGCCCCATGTCTCGGCATGGTTCGGCGTGGATGTCTCCTCGGTATACTGGCGTGTGATGCCCCATCGTCCCGAAGACCTCCGGGTTGTTGCACATCCGTACCCGCACATATCGGGCGGGGATGCGACACCCCTCGTGTTCGATAACCATGGGGACCCAGTTCATCCCGTTGTTGAGGACGAAGCCACTGGGGGTAGGCGATAGGGTATGGATAGGGCGCCTCGGCACATTCGCTCGGCGCGTATGGATGGGTGAGGGATCGCGTGCTTCTGCGTAGGATGGTAAGCCTCGCATGGCGTACCCTTCCTCCGCAGTCGGTCCGTAGACGACAGCAATCGGCGGTGCTTGTCCTTCGTCATCCATGGTTTCGTCGGCAACGTCGTCTTCTTCTTCGTCGGTGATTCGAGGGGGAATGCGCATGGGAGCGCAGTGGCAGTAGTCTTGGGGATTATCGCACCGGGTGCAGATAATGTTGGCGTCGTGATAGGAGCCGTCGGAGGACTCGTCGCTGTCGTGATTATCGACAGCGGTGGTGGACGTGAAGGCGGTGGAGGGCTGGAGGATACTTGCCTCATCAGCCTCTGTATCCTCGTCCGTCTCTCCTGCGGCGTCATCCTCGTCACCTGGTCCAGTCGCCAGGAGTTCATCACCTCCTTCAAGAGCCCGTAGTCCCTCCTCATCTGTCTCCACTCTTCCGCTTGCGGGTGTGGGGAATCTCCGGCGAGCCTTGGCCACGTCTCGTTCTCGCTGTTCTCGTTCTTCTTGGTCGCGTGCTGCGGCTGCTCTGATGTGCTCGACGGCGGAGCAGAATGGGTCGTCCACATTGTTGTTGTCATCGTATGTGGTGAGCTCGCTGGTGTGAGGGAGGTCAAGGCTGATGATGGTGAGTGGGACATGGGACATGTTAAGAGTGGGTTTGGAAGATACGTTCACTGGTCTGGTCGAGGCTGCTTTTATGTGAGTCTCGGCAGTTGGATTGGCTTGTTTGTACTTCCTTATCTGTAACGTCCCGGGTCATAGTAAGTATCTGACCTAACCCATAAGCGATGGGACGTGATCTAAGGGGACTCTTACTGTACTGATGCATGACTGATGGTTCGCTGACTGGTTACTGTACGATGACAGGTTGTGGATGACTGATGATTACTGTACGATGACTGATGAGTTTGTGATACGATTACTGATCAGACGTGGACGATTACACAGCAGAGGAGGAGTAGTAGTAGTAGTGGCGGTCTCGCTGATGAAGGCGGACTGCAGTGTGGTACTATATAAGGAAGCTATCGACTGTTGTGGTCGATAGCTTGGATTTCTTGTACACTTCTCATATCGAATCCAGAAGAGCTCTTTCTCTCTCTCTTCGCCTGTTCAGGCCGCGTTGCTATAGAAAGCAAGACTCCGCCTTCGCGCGTTGAGACGATCCTCTGCCTTCGTGCTAGAGTTGACAAGTTGCTAAGTCACCGCGTTCACTTTACGTTGCCTAAGTCAGGCTCACGTGCAGCTCGCACGTAACATTATCTCTTCGTCCGCATGTACGTCATCCCACGGGACCCACTGATTGTCCGAGTCGGCGTAGCCTTTCCACTTGATTAGGTACTGCAGTTTACGACCCCTTCCACGCCTTCTTGAGTCTAGTACTTTCTCGACCTCGTATTCTTCCACGTCTCCTACCAATTCTGGTGGTGGGCGCTGATAGTTTACGCCATGAGTCTTGGTTTCTTTGTAAGGGGTCAGGAGATCTGTGTGGAAGACATCATGGATGCTCCACTGCGTGGGAAGTTCGAGTCGATAGTTTACGGTGTAAGGGCGGCTCAGCACGTGAGTCCGAAAACTGTCTTTTCGCACCGTTTCGGACCGCTTGGCCAACTCCAGTTTGTCTACCTATCTCGGACATCAGCCACGTTCTCCCATATCTACGACCTCCATTGTTGTCTCACTTCGGACCACTCTTCTCCTCCTTTCCTTTCCTTTCCCCATCTCCTCACCTCTTGCCTCTCCATCCACGTCGCCCCTTCATTCACTACCGATCGATCCCCATCGCTGGCTAAACCAACCTCGGGATGACCTCTCATAGTGGCCTTGCGATCCGACCGCGCATCGATTTACAACAATACTCCGTTTCACCCGACAATCCTTCCATGTCCCGTAATATCATTCATTAACACCAACCCCTACCGATCGATTCCGAACGGTAGTACCTGACCATACCCGACCACTTTAGGTCGCGCTCTCTGTCTCGGGCACAGGC